>CAWVOZ010000174.1:0-73885 GCA_963931855.1 Philhelius festivus | reverse complement strand
TTTTTTAACTATCATTTTTCCCAACGTATTGTAGTGAGGGTGCAACAGGCGCCACTGCCCTCCCATAAGGCCTGTTCTGACAATTTTTGTTGAACAGAGTATAGTCAAAGGAAGGGAGAAAATTTGGAGTGTGTTAAACAATATGAGTCAGTGGGAATGCACATGCTTGAAAACATAAGAGTTAAATGTTGTTTGAAAAAATTAATGTGTATGTTTCCTTTAAAAAACACTTCAGAACATTCTTAGAAACCTGCTAAGAAAACATTCCGAAAAATAATGGAAACTAGCCAACCCAGCTCTCGAAATTCGAGTGCCAATTTATTTATTTAATTCATTATCATTCAATAAAAGACAGAGAATTCATGATTTTTTTAAATTGTTGAATGCAATGAGAAGTACCTACTAAGCATTCAATCCTGTAGTCCAAAGGAAAACAGTTAATGGTAAACAAAATTTCAAACCTATACACATTTCTGACACATTGCAGATTTTTGACACGTTGCAGATTGGTTGTTGATGTTGTAGGCCGCAAAAACAATTGTTGGGTTGAACTGATGTTATTTGATGTATCAGAATCCGGTATGTTTAATGTGGATTTTTGGAAGTTTCTTAATCCATCGACATCGTAGCCATCCTTTGATGGAATTTGACAGTTTATGGCTTGACGAATATAGGACGAATTCAGTTATGACGTTCAAAGAGTATTTCGTACAAAATGTTAGCCGAAAGCCCTAAAATTTTTTTTTCCTGGAGCAACAAATAAAATATGTAGGTACCTTTTTTTTTGGATATTTATAGACGTTTTTTAATCCATCGAAATCTTAGCCATCCTTTGATGGAATTTGACAGTTTATGACTTGACGAATAGAGGACGAATTCAGTTATGACGTACAAAGAATATTTCGTACAAAATATCAGCCGAAAACTTTTTTGACACTTTTTAATCCATGTACAAAGTAGGCATCATTCGATGTTATTTGGCAATTTATGGCTTACAATAATAGAATATTTTGTGAGAACTATCAAAGCCATAAGTCAATCTTATCATCGAAATCGAAATTAAAATCGAATAGGAACAGTATTGAATCATTTCAGTGTAATGAAAATGATCGAATGATCGGTTGGTTGAAATGATCGGATCATTTTCGTAATCGATTGTTGAACGATTCAATCATTTGAAATGAACGATTTACTCAGCTCCCATTCGAATTTGATATTTTGTTTGTTTGTTAACGCATTCTTGTCAAACCAGGGGGATATTTTATTTTCAGAGAAGATTTGGAAACAGTAACGCATAGAATAAAGCTAGAACTACATGCTCTCTTTTTCCAACTCATTTCAAATTTCTATCTTCCATCTTGAAAAACACAAAAAGTAAAAGTTGAAATGGTTCTAAATTTCACTTTTTCACTTTTTGAAAACACTAAGGCTAGGCGCGCACATTCAATTTTCAGTTTCGCAACTGCTTGGTTCGAGCAACTAAGAAGTTTGTGTTTTGACACAAACTAAATGATTGCCCAAAAAGAGTTCGCTATTTTGTGTAACATATAATTATATGCACCTGCGCGGACATTCAACCAAATGTTAATAATTTACAAATAGTGAGTGTATTTTTTATTGTTTTAATTGTTATTACACATTAAATTGTAACTTTTGTATTTTTTGTCTCAATAAAGTTCCCCTGAAGAAGACAGCAACCCCTGTCGAAACTTCGGGAAAGCGAATGTAACTTCGTTGTTTCATTGCCAAAAATACAGTGACCAAAAAAAGCCGAAGGAAAGATTTTATTAATCACTTCCACTCATCTATGACATTCAACCAAATAGTTCATCTGTTTTCTATAAGCAACAAAACAGTTGTGCAACTAAAATTGAATATGCGCGCCTAGCCTAACACGGAAATTGCCCGATAGATGTAGTTAATACTCTAAGACTTAACTACATTCAACTTCAAAGAGTGAAAAGTGAACAAAATGTGCTGTATTTTTCCAAACAACAACAAAAGTTAAAATGGTTCTAACTTTTACTAAACTTAAACCGCAGATAATTATATATATAATGTATGACAGTAACTGTATGACAGTATAGTGTAAATGTATGCCCTATTCAGCAATAGATGTCCGGGCATTTTTTTGCAATTTTTATTTGTTGTTTTAAACAATTTCTGTGTAGTATATTTAAATAATTTTGGCATTGTGCACATCTATGCAAAAAATGCTTTCGTTTAATATGTAATTTATTCCCCTTCGGTTTTTGTGGGCCGCGTAAAGAGTACCACAAAAAACATGTTTGCCTTTTTATTATATGATATAAGAGAAAGGCAATATTGGTATTCCTATCTATGTATTGTAAAGAAGCGTTCCATCCTTCTCCACTTTATGTTACGTTGGTATTGCCAGTGAGAATTGTACTTCACTAAATTCACAGATTCACACGCACCATGGACACATGACGTCACAGGAAAATCAACAACATTATTATTTTTCGTTCACCACTTACACAGTTCACACTCAGTCTTTACTGAAAAAGCATGATGGGGACCTACTTAGATGAACCAAAAGTATACCCCTTCGACCGTACGCAGAGTCAGGCGACATAGTAAATTGATTTTATTTATCATTTGAACTCCAGTCGTAGACAAGCGTAGGCGATTTGCTCATTTTAGCTTTCCTTGCTTTCACAGAGCTTCCTCCAACAGTGGTAAGGGGTTTCGTGGAAAGACATGTTAGAAAGGAGAGATTGTTTAGCTATATCTCACTGAGACTTCACCCGATCAGTGGTAGGGACCTTAGTTCGAAGTTAAACGTCCTAATTGCCACCAGGGCTTTGGTACCTGCCGATCTACCAGAGCGTTTTAGCCTGCTGTTTAGTGCCACCAGGGGTGTTGTACCTCCTGATGTACCAGAGCGTTTTAGCCTGCTGTAAATTGGGCCAGCTAGGTATGAAAAAAGTGCCAGAAATCAAAATGGAAACTGAGACAGAAAATCAATTTATTCTGGTCTAATTTCCAAATTAGATTTTGTAAAAAAGACCACAAAATGTTTTGTATTTTCAAAGAAGACACTTAATGTGGGGGGTGGCCGTGGCGCGATGGATGTGTGCTCGCCTGTCAACCTCATGATCACAGGTTCGATCCCTGCCGTCGTCTATGTCGCTTTAATTCCATTAAAAACCTGCTAAAAATTGTCATCAATGGGTTGCTGGTTTACTCGTTGCATGTTGTTCAGGCATAACACTAACACCATGCAATTGAGTTAAACTAGTATGCCCAACAAGGATGACTACGAATAAAATAATGTGAATTATAAGTGACATAGAAATAAGACACGGCATTTCTCCGCTTTAGTTCAGCCGCCATCCCTGGAGATAAAATATCTGAGACAACAACCTTCAGTCTCAGAACATCGTGCCACACATCTTTCCTATCCTTCTTTCTCTTCATCAACTTCACGCCCGCGCTGTGTTGAAACATTTAAAGGGTAATCATAATCCCTTGAGCGCGGGTAGATTAAAAAAAAAAAGGTAAAATAAAACAAATAACAGCCACCCGAGGTGGCGCTCTACTGCACACAACGCGCGGGGATCTGGCGTTCCGGGTTTTCTTGGGCAATAGTACGTTGGGTGGCCCGCTTCACGGGTTTTCATAATTTTAACTCCCTTTTCGGGGCTCACACGCGTTCACGCAACTCCGTTGCTCCGCTTTGGGTATTTTCAGTCGCCAGGCAGGCGCATGTACCAACATTTTGCTTGAGCATTAGTACATATAACTGTTAGTTGCTTACTCCAATTAATGTAAATTACAGTTTCCTGGCTTTTTTTTAAAAAAAGGCACAAAACTCCAGAAATAGAAACCTAGTGTAATTTCCTCTGGCTAAATTTCCGGGAGCCGTACTCGGTGCTACTTGAAAGTGATTCGAATGAGTTTATAATAATGGAGTGGCCAATTTCATTATTAATCCACTTGGAGGAGCCTTTGAGACGAATAGCTTTGTTTGCAGCCGTTTGTTTGCCGAAAACATCGAGGGGTGTAAGACGGAACATAATGGCAAGTGCAGTGGAAGGGGTCATGCAAAGAAACTTAGAATTTTGTTATTTGAGAAAATTGCTCGAAAGCATGAAATTAATTTTTCTACATTTCTACATTACATTTTTTGAATTTATTTTGTTCAACTACTAGCTAGCTTCAATCATATAAAAGTTTTTGAATCTGTATCTGTTTTTTTTTTAGTTTCCAAATCACCTTAATAGTAAATTTGATTAAAATCTGTAGTTCGATTTTTTTTATATGCACAACTTGCCATACAATAAAGGGTTTTCCAATTGGGATTTCCGAACTTTGCCAGGTGATTGCGGCCATATTGCTGAAGCTACATATATACATATGTATGGAAATCGGAAGTTATTTGCCAAATAAACATAGAGTGTTATAGTGTTCAACATTATAACAATTACAAAGCTAATTCTTTTCGGAGAGGGAAATTTTAATCCGAATAGGGAAAAATCTATTAAGCCAAAAGAGAATTCATGGTTTAATACGAGCTGCAAAGAGGTTATTATAGGGTCAGAGAAGTTAGTTTCCGACGGTATAAAGCTAACCCCACTGTGGAAAACCGGAATAACTTCAAACAAGCTAGAAAGACCTTTAATGATCATATTGTTGTGAACAGAGCTTTATACTACTACAGCGCCATCTGTTGGAAAACTGCATATCTAATTTATGGAAGAAACAAAAAGCTCTTTTCCAATGTCAAATGTATTTCCCCTTATTCCAGACATCTAGAACATTCCAATACAAGAACTTTCGAGAACAACTAATTTGAGT
This sequence comes from Philhelius festivus, assembly GCA_963931855.1. Classification (NCBI taxonomy): domain Eukaryota; kingdom Metazoa; phylum Arthropoda; class Insecta; order Diptera; family Syrphidae; genus Philhelius; species Philhelius festivus. The sequence goes on along the minus strand of CAWVOZ010000174.1, from coordinate 69,064 downwards.
ATTGAGGGAGTGTTCACGGTGAGCGAGACAGTTGATTTTGGATTATGAAAGTGTGCAAAGGTATTGCTTATTGGATTGTGTTATTAAACAAGTGTGATTTAAATTTAAATAAAAGTGTTTGAGTTGTTTATAAATTGAGATTTACTGTTTTGAATTGGAAAGTGTGAATAAAGAAGAAATACTAAAAAGAGTAATAAGTTTTATTTAAAGAACCTAGGAAAAATATTACATTGGTGTCAGAAAAGTGGAATAAAACTTATTGTGCAGTGAAGTGTGCGAAAAAAAAAAAATAAATAAAATAATAATAAAAATGAGCAAGTTACTAAAAGAGCTCAATTGTAATGAGCTGAAAAGTGAGTTAGGCAAGCGAGAACTTTCTAGAGCAGGATCGAAAAATGAGCTTGTTTTGCGTTTGGCCGAATATTTGAAACAACAAAATGAAGACCCGGACATTTTCGTCTTTGAAGCTGCCGCTGAGGAAGCAGACGTAAGTAAAAATGTAGATGTTTCAAATATGATTAGTCTTCTGCTTCAACGTTTCGAAGAGCAACGAAATGAGCAGAAAAACGAACAAAAGAATGTTCTCGAACGTCTCGAAGAGCAACGAAACGAGCAGAAAAACGAACAAAAGAATGTTCTCGAACGTCTCGAAGAGCAACGAAATGAGCAGAAAAACGAACAAAAGAATGTTCTCGAACGTCTCGAAGAGCAACGAAATGAGCAGAAAAACGAACAAAAGAATGTTCTCGAACGCCTGGAGAAACAAAAAGACCTTCTGGAAGAGCAGAGGAACATGCTAGAAGGCAAGCTTGTTAATATCGAGAATAATGTATCTGCACTTGGTGAACGTGTTTCATTGCTGGAGAATCAAGTCGACAACAAAATGGAGACGTTTTCAAAAGAGTTAGATGAACGTGTTTCATTGCTAGGGAATCAAGTCGAAAACAAAATGGAGACGTTTTCAAAAGTGTTAGATGAACGTGTTTCATTGCTAGTCGACAACAAAGTGGAGACGTTTTCAAAAGAGTTAGACCGTGTTCGAAACATAAAGATTCGGGAAAGTTCTGGGGAAACTTTGAGAAAAAAAGAGATGCAACCTCCAACCTTTGATGGACAAACTTCTTGGTCTATATACAAGAAGCAATTCGAGGCAGCTTCCACAACAAATGGCTGGGATGAGGCTGACAAGTATATAGCCTTAACTCTTGCTCTTAGAGGAGCAGCTGCTGAGTTGTTGCAAACCATACCAGCAGATAAGAGCGGCGACTTCAATTCCTTGGTTTTGGCTATAGACAAACGCTTTGGTAACAGCCACATGAAAGAAGTCTTCAAAGTGCAACTTAATTCCAGAGTTCAAAAGAGGGGCGAAACTCTACAACAACTGCAAGCGGACATTGAAAGGCTTGTTCATCTTGCATATCCAGATTTTGGAGAGGAAATTTGGAACCAGTTCGCAGTTGAGGCATTTGTTCGCGCCATTTCCGACATACATCTTCAAAGGGCCGTGCGAACTGCTGGAAAACGAACGCTTTCTGAAACATTAGCGTTTGCCTTGACAATGGAAGCAGCAGAGCAAGCTTCTCACGGAGTACATCGACTTAGAGAAGCCATCGTCGAAGAATGCTCATGCCAAAGAACTGATGTCCAAAGGAACCAACGAAACGGACTTGCAAAATGCTGGAATTGCAACAAGACCGGACATTTACAGCGTCAATGTCGATTACCACCAAGAAGAGCTTGTCAACATTGTGGACACGGAGTTTCAAACCCAGAACAAGGTAACAATAACACCAGTGTTACTTCCCGCACAGTTTCCCAACAGGGAAACGAGTAAGAACCAACTTCGAGGGGCAGAAGCTGGTTTCTGGTATCGATGGCCCCAGAAACACCATCCAGGTCTCTCAGACTAAGCGAGATAATAAAAGTCTGACTGTCGAGGCAACTTTAAATGGCAACAAACGTGTGGTCACAATCGACACCGGTGCCACAGCCTCCATTGTGCGTCAAGACCTAGTACACCTGAATTGGCTACATAACACTAATAGCTACCGTCTTAGAACTGCCACAGGAGAAGCAGCTAGGGTTTATGGTGAAGTCCGACTTGGAATTCGAATTGCAGGTCTAGAATTCTCACACAAATTTTTGGTAGCAGATATATGTGACGAATGCATCATCGGAATGGACTTCATGAAAGAACATCGTGTAGTTTTGGATATCGGCAACCAGGTACTCAAATACCAGAATACAGAGATTCCAATGATCTATGGGCACGAAGGAACAACAACTCTAAGGACTGTCATCAAGGAAGACGTGATTATTCCTACTTCTTCTGAGGTATTTGTTTGGACAAAATTAGAAGGTGAGTGTGAACGCCATCGATACCTAATGGTGGAACCAGACCCAGATTGTTCTTCCCAAAAGGTCATCATTGGGAAGACACTTGTGGCTCCTAAGAACAATATGGTCCCCGTACGGATACTCAACACCAAACCGTACGATGTTAAGTTGACGAAAGGAGAAGTTATCGGTAAGTGCGAATCTGTCGCAGCCATAACACAAATTGACGCTGAAACACCGAAAAAGACATTAGACCGTGAGGAGCTCAATACCATCAAGACAAAGATACTCAATTCATCTAACCTAGACCAACATCAGGTTAAAACGGCAGAAATCCTTCTGAATGAGTATGTCGACATTTTCGCTTCACCAAACGGGAAATATGGAAGGACACAAATGGTGCAACATCGAATAAATACAGGAGATGCAAGACCCATTCGTCAGCCCGCAAGACGTCTGCCACTGGCCAAACAAGGTGAAGCTGAGGAAATGATTACCACCATGAAGAAGGATGGTTTGATTGAGAACTCAAAGAGTCCTTGGGCGTCACCAGTGGTCCTAGTCAAAAAGAAGGACGGAAGTACACGGTTTTGTGTTGACTATCGAAGGTTGAATGATGTGACCAAGAAAGACAGCTATCCCCTGCCAAGAATCAGTGATACCTTAGATGCGATGGAAGGAGCACATTGGTTTTCAACACTGGACTTGAAAAGTGGATATTGGCAAGTTGAAATTCACCCTGAAGATCGAGAAAAGACAGCGTTCTCCACAGGTAATGGGCTCTGGCAGTTCAAGGTGATGCCATTTGGTCTTTGCAACGCTCCGGCAACATTTGAGCGTTTGATGGAGTGCGTCCTTCAAGGCCTGACGTGGAAAACTTGTCTTGTCTACTTGGATGATGTTATCGTTTATGGAAAAACATACGACCAACACTGCAAGAACTTAAGGGGTGTGTTCCAGAGACTTCGAGAGGCTAACCTTAAACTAAACCCAGAAAAATGTGCACTGTTCCAGACTGAAGTAAAGTATTTGGGACATATCATCTCGTCCCAAGGAGTCAAGACCGATCCCGAAAAAATTGACACCGTCAAAAATTGGCCAACACCACAGGACAAACATCAACTACGAAGTTTTCTTGGTCTTGCTACTTATTACAGACGTTTTGTTAAGAACTTTGCCGGAATTGCGAAGAGTTTGCATCAGCTTACGGAAAAGAACAAGCAGTTTAGATGGTCAGGTGAGTGTGAAAAAGCCTTCCAAGAACTGAAATACCGTCTATGCAATGCTCCGGTGCTGATCTATCCGACTCCAGGCAAATCTTTTATCATCGATGCTGATGCAAGCAATGTGGGAGTCGGCGCTGTTCTGTCACAAGTTCACAATGGCGAGGAAAAGGTTGTCGCCTATTTCAGCAAAGTACTGTCGAAGACCGAAAGGAACTACTGTGTGACCAGAAGAGAACTATTGGCACTCATCTTGGCAACGAAACACTTCCACAAATACATCTATGGACAGAAGTTTCTTCTACGAACCGATCATGGTGCTCTTAACTGGTTGTTGAACTTCAAGAACCCAGAAGGACAAGTCGCAAGGTGGATAGAAAGACTGCAGACTTACGATTACGAAATTCAACACCGAAGGGGAAAGCTGCACACAAATGCTGACGCACTATCCCGAAGACCTTGTAAAATAGATTGCAAGCATTGCAGGCGACAAGAAGAAAAGGAATCCATCAACATTCTGCGAATAAGGGCTGACCCCATTTGTGGATGGAGCAATGAAGAAATAAGATCTGCTCAACAAGAAGACCCCGACATTGAACCTCTTCTCGCATGGAAGGAACATGAAGAAAAACCCGCATGGAATGACATTTCCGATAGGAGTCCAGTTTTAAAGGCCTATTGGGCACAATGGGACTCGCTTCATGTGCAAGAAGGTGTTCTTCGGCGAAAATGGGAGTCCGCTGATGGTAAATCCTATGTGATGCAGCTTGTGTTACCTCAATCGAAAATCAAAGAGGTTCTTCGAGAGATGCATGATGGACCTTCAGGAGGCCATTTGGGAGTCAATAAGACTTTAGAAAAGGTGAGGCAACGATTCTACTGGTTGCATGCAAGAGACGACGTTGAAAAGTGGTGCCGAAATTGTGACGCTTGTGCTGCAACCAAAGGACCTGGTAGAAAACTGCAAGGAAAAATGATGCAATATAATGTCGGCTCACCGTTTGAAAGGATTGCTGTTGATGTGGCTGGCCCATTTCCGGAAACGAATGCTGGAAACAAATACATTCTGGTGGTAATGGATTACTTCAGCAAATGGCCTGAGGCATACGCTATTCCGAACCAAGAAGCCAAGACCGTGGCCGACCAGATTGTGTCTAACTGGGTAAGCAGGTTTGGTGTGCCTATGGAACTTCATTCCGACCAAGGAAGGAACTTCGAGTCGAACATATTCCAAGAGGTCTGCGCGTTCATTGGCATTAAGAAAACGAGAACCACACCACTTCACCCGCAATCTGATGGAATGGTCGAGAGATTCAACAGGACTTTAAAAGAACACCTCACTAAAGTCGTAGGCGACTACCAAAGAAACTGGGATAGGCACATACCACTATTTTTGATGGCCTACCGAAGTGCAATACATAGCTCAACAGGACAAACGCCATCTGAAATCCTGTTTGGAAGAAGCATACGGCTGCCTAGTGAGATAAGGTTTGGACATCCATCACAAGAGTCTAAAGAACAAGGGATTACGTGAGTGACCTACAAGAGAGGCTAATCGACATCCACGAAAGGACCAGGACTAGAATGAGCGCTTACAGCGATCGAATGAAGACAAGGTACGACACAAGAGCAAACACGACAGGATTCCAAGTAGGAGATCGTGTATGGCTGTATAATCCACATCGTCAAAAGGGATTGTCTCCGAAGCTTCAACAAAACTGGGAAGGCCCTTATACTGTCGTCACGAAAATCAATGATGTCGTTTACCGAATTCAAAGAGGGTCAAGAGGAAAGTTAAAAGTTGTGCATAGCGATCGACTGCACCGATACAGTGGCGAATCTGGAGATGGAATTGTTCGGGACGAACAATCTTAAGAAGGGGGCAATGTTGTGAACAGAGCTTTATACTACTACAGCGCCATCTGTTGGAAAACTGCATATCTAATTTATGGAAGAAACAAAAAGCTCTTTTCCAATGTCAAATGTATTTCCCCTTATTCCAGACATCTAGAACATTCCAATACAAGAACTTTCGAGAACAACTAATTTGAGTATATAAGGGAGTGTTCACGGTGAGCGAGACAGTTGATTTTGGATTATGAAAGTGTGCAAAGGTATTGCTTATTGGATTGTGTTATTAAACAAGTGTGATTTAAATTTAAATAAAAGTGTTTGAGTTGTTTATAAATTGAGATTTACTGTTTTGAATTGGAAAGTGTGAATAAAGAAGAAATACTAAAAAGAGTAATAAGTTTTATTTAAAGAACCTAGGAAAAATATTACAATATTTTAGGCAAATTTTTGCAACGTAGTAAAAATTGTTGGTCATTTGTAAAAAACGTACAAAATACTCCTTCCTCTTCGGTTCACACGCTCGGTTTCAATGACACTCCCAAAAATTAGCAAATTTGCTTTCAGCACAGTTTGCTTTAAATTTGACGTTGTCAGATAGTGTCATGATTCCTCATGTACTCGTAATTGAGAGCGTTAATGATTTTATGGGACACAACTTCGCTCGCACTCTTACCGTTGCAAGAGTACTAAAATATTCTCAGATATGCTGTCAAGTGTCAACGGCCTTGGCTTTGATGAAAGCATCGCTTTCCCGCAGGGATAGATCCAGATGACGCGGTCTTGGACGATGACCTCTTTATTGTCGAGGATCCGCTGGAGAAAGTGGAGGCTGTGGGGGCTGCTTTTCAGCAAGTGTATAAGGTGAATGCAAGCATCCACCCCAACCACGACCTGGAAAACAGAGCTCTACTCCATCACTTCTATCTTCGTAATGAAATGACGCAATGGCGATCAGAGAATCTAGGTTTCATCCGGTTCAATGAAGAAAACTTGGCGAATGCCACCATCGCCGTGCAAGAGGGGAGTAGTTCCCTGTTAGTTACGAGGATGGAGCTCCAGCTCATCTTCGATTCATTAAAGAAGAAAAAGTCAACAGGAGTCGATGGTATATCCAATATTGTACTTCGACATCTACCTAAGGAAGCAATTGACATTTATGCCACACTGTTTAACAACGCACTGAATAATGCATATTATCCAGGGCGGTGGAAGACAGCTGTGGTTCATCCTCTCCCGAAAAAGGGAAAGGACAACTCCAATCCGGCGAATCTCCGGTCGATAAGTCTTCTACGAGAGTATCAGCAAGGTATTCGAGAAAGTCATAAATAGAGCTCTGTCCAAGTGGGCGGAGAACAATAATATCATACCGGATAATCAGTTCGGGTTTAAGGCGGGACATGACACCATTCATGCCGCGTCTAAACTCGTTTCTGATATCCAATGGAACAAAACTAAAAATCAATGTACAGGTGCTTGTCTGGTTGATTTGGAGAAGGCTTTTGACACCGTATGGTTAGAGGGTCTCTATCTAAAATTGACTAGGCTCGGCATAAGTAAACCACTATTATATATGCTTTATGACATGCTCAATGGTAGAAAGTTTGTTGTCAAAAGTGGCAATGTAACTTCTACCGCAATCTTCGATATCAAGAATGGTCTTCAGCAGGGAGCGGTGAACTCGCCGATTCTATTCAGCATTTACACCAGCGATCTGATAAGTAGTCTAACTCAGGCAATTGCGTATGCCGATGACCTAATAGCGTACAGAACAGCTACAAAAGTTGAAGTTATCAGAATTCTCTTACAGCGTGACTTCGACAAGATTCAGCGATATTGTGATGACTGGAAGTTGAAAATCAACTTTCAGAAATGTGAAACGATTCTGTTTAGGACTCCGTTGGCTGGAGCCCCTAGGGATACTAGAAAGAACTGGCGTAAGCTGATGATCGTAGGGCCGCACTGGCAACCACTGGCGAGCAGAAGTGTGGTAAAGTACCTTGGCATCTGGTTGGATCAGTATTTGTATTTCGACAGACATATAAATGCTGCTCTGAACAGGGCTAGGGGAGCTTTTGCCCCGACGAAACGTTTGTTTTACAGCAGCCGGCTTGACACCAGAGTGAAGGTGATTTGCTACATGGCCCTCATCCGGCCGATGATTGCCTATGGTTGCCCGGTGTGGTTCAACATTGCCCCATCTCAAATGGAAAAGATTCGGGTGTTTGAGAGGCAGTGTCTTAGACGTTGTCTTGGATTACTCAGAACACCAGAATCGGAGTACAAACATTACTATTCCAACAGGACTCTATACAACGGAGCCAACATTAATAGAATAGATAATTTTTTGATAAAGCTGATTCGGAGTCATATTGCGAGATCGATGACCTCAGCAAATAGCTTAATCTTTGGGGCTTACTACCCCAACACAGAATACTTCGAGAGTGTGCGTTTAAGTGGCCATATTGCACCTAATGCATTCCTCTATTTAGATAGTATAGGGTTGATCCAGGATAGAGAGGCGGTTCCGCTAATCTACCACGTCGGCCGTAGTACTGTGGATAGGCGGCTCCTTTATAGTCGAGACGTCCTCGCACAAGACGGAGCTGAGCGACTTCGGTTCAGTAGGACTGTGTCCGATCGGGACCTGAAAGACAGGGTACGACAGGAGAACCAGTTTTGGTGGTTGTCTATTGATAGCGATAGTTGACAAGTTGTCTTGGCCGACTTACATAGTTTTAAGGGTATTCTTAGATAGGGACAGTCAGGGTGGCACAAAAAAAAAAAAAAAAAAAAAAAAAACTGAAGTACATTCTTCCAAAAAAAAAAAAAAAAAAAAAAAAAAATCTGCTGCTGTGGCTGTTCTAGTTTTTAAGTAGTTTTAGTTTAGTTTTAGTTTATTTTAAGTAGTTTAAGTTGGTTTAGGTAGTTTTAATTAGTTTAATTTTAGTCTGTAAGTTTTATATAAAAAAGAGAAATGATAAAGAATCCGAGTTTTTTAAATTTTCTCGAGAAAACAAAAAAAAATATAGATATAGTTTTTGAATTCAAAAAAGTTTTTTAGGCCGAAAGGCATTAGATTTAAGATAGAGTTTAGCTTAGAGCGCCCGCATAGGGCCAGTAAGTTAGTTTTAAGTTATTGGATAATTAGGCTAGTTTTTATGAATTTTTGTCTAGCTTTAAGATAGTTTTAAGATTTAAATAAATAAAACTGAATTATAAAAAAAAAAAAAAGCATCGCTTCCCCTCGATCATCGAAACCAAGCATCACTGTGCGTGGTTAGTACTTGGATGGGGGACCGTTCATATACCAACCGTGTGCTGTTGACATGTGTTTCTTCTGTTGTTCTTTCTTTCAGAGTGTCTCTCTCTGTTGTATTGTCCAAGCCGATGGCCTCAGTTGTCAGTGCTTTCAGTGTCTCTACTTCGTAAATTTATCTACGGAGAAGTGTGATATGTAATGTTATGTAATGTAGATCTCGATATACGCAAATCCGCTGGCCAGGATAGTATCCCTTCAATTGTTCTAACGAGGTAATCTTCTACGCTGGCAAAACCATTGCGTAAGCTTTTCCATCTGTCCTACTCTACTCTCTTTCCGAGTGGATGGAAAACAGCATTTGTCAACCTGACCCTAAAAAAGACGAATCTTTTTCCCCTTCTAAAAAAATTGTCCAATTGCTCTTACATGCATTTTTTTTAAGATCATGGAAACAGCTCGAGAAATATCTTGAAGAACGAAAGCTTCTTAATGACCCGGAGTATGGCTTTAGTAGCAATCGGTCCATTGGTGATCTGTTGGGATATCTCATCGAACTTTGGCACAAATCTTTACATCGTTTTGGAGAAAGTAAGATTATTGCACTTGATATTTCAAAAGCATTTGATAGAGTTTTGGCATCAAGCTCTCTTATCGAAAATGCGTGCATTTGGTATTCTCCCCCTCCTCAAATTGATAAGAAACTGCCTTTCAAACCGCTCAATACAAGTTGTTTTAGATAGTTTTAAATCTTAAGTTCATAAAACAAATGGTGTTGTGCCACAAGGCTCCGTTTTGTCTCCGACTCTCTTTCTGATATTCATCATTGATCTTTTGTCTGAAACTTCTAAACTATTAAATTATTTTGCTGACCCTCAGCTTCTCATATTCGTTTCCAGATATACATGTCCTTGTTCTTCGGATGTGGATCTAGAATGGCAACGTATGATTATTTCATTAAATTCTGATCTCGAGAGCATTGTAAAATGGAGAACCATTCAAAAATGCGGTTCTGCCATCCGTCGTTAAGGCGTAACCCACCCCTCACTCTCTCAGTTCTCGGTATTTGCATTTCAGACCAACTGTAATGTTTCCTTCGACGTTGCAAGAAATTCGCTTACCCCTTCTGATCTGGCTAAATCTTTAAGGCTTATATTCGTCCAAAGCTCGATTAAAATTTTCATATTTGTTCAGGAGCTCCAAGAACTATTAGAAGAAAAAAATCATTTTACAGCAAGGACCTATCTCTAGATTTTATATCATAAACCATAAGAAAAGGATATTAGCGCAGTGGCTTTAAAACATGCTCGTTTATTTCACTACTTCTCAAAACCTTCATTTCTTTTCCCGTTTTTTTTTTTATAGTTCTCAAGAAATTTAGGTTTGGGGTAAAAATGTATATTTGGAAAATTTACATAACGAAAAGGGTATAAAAGATTAAAAAATGAAATTAATTCATAAGTTAAATTTTTAACACTTGAGGCAACAATTGATTAGAATCGTTTTCTGAAATGTCTACATTTACAAACCAAAAATACGCAGACATAATTTTTTAGTTTATGGACTGTACTATGAAACTTCAACTAGAGCGGCAAAGATAACAGGAACTTTATCCAAACCGAAGACGATTATTTGGAAATAGATGTCGAAGGCTTCGAGAAACGGGAGCAGTTTCAAATACACGACCTAACGTGAGCATTTGTAATTGGAAACAAATTAAACCTTCAAACTACCGACGAACTTACACGCTGAAAGCCTCGCGATCGATTCCCAGGTCTAATACTCTAATTAACCATCACCAAGGTAAGAAAAAATCATTAAGACAGGTACATCGCTAGCTTTTTTAAAACAAAAGGACTCTATATGCTACTCATGCATGCGCTCCTATTTTAATCATAAGATACTATAGCTGGTTTCGTAACAAATGTCCAACCGCGGAAACATCATACAAGAGTAAACAACTTCATTGTAGCCGGTAATCGAACAAGTATGTCACTACTATTGTCCCCTCTGCCATCCCCCCTTGCCAATAGTAAGTTATAAGTTTACTTTAAGTGCTCTAGCGATAGCAGACAACCTACACGTTCTCCATAGTCTACTGAATACGACTATATCTCATCTCGGGATCTGCAACTCAATTGCAACTGCATCAACTACCGCAGCAGCATAGTAGCAGTTGTAGAACACAGCATCACCCTAACTTTAACGACAACGACGAAGCCAATTCAGCGCATTTTGTAGCACACAAGAAGGGGCCAACACTCACCCTGGGTCTAGGTATATCTCGTCCTTCTCATCATTGCTGTACTCGTCTTCGTTGTCCTCGTGTTCAACGTTGTAGCTGTAGTCGTCGTCGTCGCGACCTTATTCTCCAATTTAAACTATTTCCATCATCAGCAGGATTCGAAGGAGTTTCCGTAGCTTACAATGAGTTGCATTCTATATGGGCTCCCCCTTTTTCATCATTGTAAGCATCATCACTAGACCACCACCAGCAACAACAACAACAACAGCAACATCATCAACCACTGCAGTGTGAGCGTAAATCAATAAAACACAATCGCGCGCGATTTTTTCCTATACATAGAGTTAGGTACCCTTCGTCTTCTGCCCCACAGAGTGACTCTTCCTCAATCTCAGTAACATTATATATTATATGCAAGGATAGATGGAGGCATTTTCCTTCCTTGAAACAAGTGCACAAAGCGCACATAACCGAGTGGATTTCCGCTCAACATATTGCGGAGGATGCCACAAGAGCCTACTACAAGAGAATGTACGTACAGTACAGCTGCCAAGCGGTAAGAGTAGCAACCGCGATGGCTACTTCAGTTGCGATACTATTAAAGAAGACCAAAGTAGTGGAAGGGGCGGCCGCCCGGCACGCCACCGCCGCCATCGGCAGCATCTATTCAATATGGAACACAGCGCACCTACCTATAAGAAACGAACAAAACAAAAAAAAAATCCTGCAACAAGAAGGAGGGACGGAAAAAAATTGCAGAAAACTTGGCCATTAAAAGTGGATGTGCTCACATGATAAAAAGAAAGAAACCAGCTCGCCGTTTTGAGAACGGGTGCCCCCCTTTTTCTAACTGGCCTTTCAAAGAATTTCCTCCGTTTGCGGATTCATTCGGAGGGAAAAGCGCGACTTTCTTCTACACAAGATCCCCGGCCACACTTCCCTTCAAACGTCATGTTGCGGCACCATGGAAGACATAATTTATACACAGGGGTGTATTTGTTTGCCATTGGATGTCTTAAGCATTTCGTAAAAAGTGCCCTAAATTTGAACCTTTTTTGGGGGTCGAAAGGGATCCATTGCGATATTATTTAACCGTTATTCTTGCGAATGATCGCGATTGGCCAATATATTAATTTTCAGTTAAGAGTTCTATTAGTTATAGCATTCGACTTGGCATAGGCGAAGTTTGGCCTGCTGTAACTTATTATTCTATATTATTCATTAACAACTGATTTTTTTCAAATGTTTCCCCTCTTAAACCGCTAAAAAAAAGTTTAGCCCGGGTCGAAATTTATGGTAGATAATCTTAATGAAATGCTTAACACATACCAATTAAGCTCTCCCTTATACAATTTAGCTTTGTCACAATTTTTTCAAAGTGAAAGTCTTATTTACCTGGGCTGCTACTAAATTTAACTAATATTTATTTAGAATAAATAAATATTAATAATAAATTAAATATTGCCACTTGCAATAAATTTTGTTTGACTATAATCTTCTATTTATAAGGTAGGTAGCTATCAGAGTTGTAAACGAATGCAATATTATGGTATTGCATTCCGAAAAGTCCCACTCATTCAACTGATTGTTGTGGAATGTAATAGAATTTATCATCTCATTCTTTTAACTTCAGAAACCCATTCCCATTCTATTTTGAAGTCTTAAATAATGCAATCATCAAAAGCAGTCAAAAGACTTTAAATAAAAAGAATGCATTCTTTTTTTACTGATTGCAGTCTTTGAAAAGTCTTTTACATTCTTTGCAGTCTTAAAGTCTTTTAAATGCATTCAATGTATTGAAGTCTTTTTAATGCTTTGAAGTCTTATTACTAATTGAAGACTTTTAACTGCTTATGAAAGCCTTTCGACTACTGTGAAGCCACGGTTAAAAGTTAAAGATTTCAATAATTATTTTAAATCTCCATTTAAGGGGCCAGTTATAGCTATCATTGAAATGCATCATTGAAAATTTTCATTCCCATTTTTAAGACGAATAAACAAAATGCAATTGCTTTAATTGGTACCAAAATGAAGGTAATGAGTAGTAGAATTTTTTTACTCTATAAAATACAAAATTCTGATTCAAACTTTCTTTTAAATCCACTTTTATTATTTCACTGATAGAAATCAATTTCAATGAACAGCTGATTTTCGTTTCTTTAATATGGAACACAATCATTCCACTGAATGTGTTCGATTTTCTTTCTGTTCTCAAATGTCAGTTTTCCTTTCAATGATCAACTCTAACCTCAAATGCATAGAATTGGTTGTAATCCACTGACAGGATCTTTTTCTGAAACCAATTTTTCAATGATGGCTTGTCAAAAGAATGAAGTCAACATTCCACTGATTTGTTCCAATGATGCATTTCAATGATAGCTATAACTGGCCCCTAAAGATTAAAATTATACCAAAACTGAAGCAAATTGTATATCAAATAAAAACAATTATCTTATTGAGAGGCAATTTTATTTAAAATAAGATAACAGTACCTATTTTACAAAAGTTATTTTGATCTTACTCTTAAAGAAAAAAGGCAATAAAGGATGTCCGTCAAGTAAGCACTACCACTTCAAAATTTTCAAAATGTAATAATTGGATTAATTGTCGTGAATTTGTCGTAAATTTGTAGTGAAACGAAAAAATTTGTCGCGCTTGTTTTTTAAAAAATAACTCCTGGTAATGCTAACTTGACAGTCAAGTTAGCACTACTACCCCTCAAAATAGCGTAAAATGAACTCGAAAAAGAAAAACGTAAGTGTTAATAATTGTCGTGAATTTGTCGTAAATAGATCAAAAATTTTGTAGCGCATTTAAAAAAAAAATAACCCCTGGTCAAGTAAACACTACCACCCTTCAAAATAGGGTAAAATGAACGCGAAAGAGAAAATTGACGGTGTTAATAATTGTTGTAAATTTGTTGTAAATATGCTGTAAGACCAAAAATTTTGTCGCAGTACGCCGGCGGCTACGAACGTTAATTTTTAAAAAAATTACCCCTGGTAATGCTAATTTGACAGTCAAGTTATCACTACAATGAACTCGCAAAAGAAAAAAACAGCGTAAATAATTGTCGTAAATTTGTCGTAAATATATCGTAAAAGAAATTTTTTTTTTTTATTTAACTTTATTTAGCTTAAAAAAGCTATTTAAAAATTACAAGTTTTTCTTAAAATCTATTTTTAACAAATACAATGGCAAGCTTTTTAAAAGTATGTACATTTTGTTCATTTTTTATTTCATTTGGCAAGCTGTTAAATATAGATAATCCTTTATGCATTACCATGTTGCTGGTTCTTTGGTTCGCATCATTTTTTCTCAAAAAATGCCATGAAAATGCAAAAGTCCATAAAAAAGCATTTTTTCATAAAACATAGCACTACCATACCAAAACTATCTCTTAAAACTAATTTTTTACTCCGCAATTTGTTGTTCACGACAAATTCACGACAATTAATCCAATTATTACATTTTGAAAATTTTGAAGTGGTAGTGCTAACTTGACATCAATAAAGGTTCAAACGACCTAGAAAAAAAACAGAATAAGTGATTATATGTATTCTTAAATTAACAATAAACAAATAATTATTTAATTCAAAAAACAGTTTAACCGAATAAATAAAATAAACAAAAATAAAAAAAAGCAAAAATAAAAGCACAGAGCATTATCATAAAGTAAAAAAGAACATAAAAACAATTTCAAATATGTTGACCTCAAACAAAAATTATAACGAAAAATTTAACATAAAAACAATTCAAAAATCACAATTCACTTTCAAGAGCAACAATTTTTCAAAATTGGAGTTAGAAAGGGCTCCATGTCTAGGAGCATTAAGCAAAGGTTAATTACTTATGTTTATACTTTCGGACTTTTACCTGATGCAGAGAAATCAAAATAAGATATCTAAGGAGCTGATGGTTCAGTAACTGCTGGTGTAGGTGTATTTATTTCAGCTTTAATCTTATCTCTGACTAAAGAGCTTATCTCACAGATTTTTGTTTCTTTAAAATCAGGATTAAGTGCCGCAACCCACTTCAATTTGACTGAAGGACTGAGCACGGATGCGACAATACCATCATGTACTTTTGGTGTCAGGTTAAAATGATGATGAAATCTTTGCAGCAAAGCTTCTTCTAACTTTTCCACCACCTCTACTAGTATTATTTTCATTGAATTGTTTATTTTTAGTTTTTTTATTTTGTTCCGTACTGTTGCCAATGTTGTCAGCAGAAAACCATAAAACATTTCTTTTTCTTTTTGAAGAAAATCAAGGGCCTCTGCTATGCGTTTCAATATCAACAAAAACTCTTCTAAATACTCAATATCTAAATCAAAAATAATCTGGGTTCCAAACTTTTTACATAACTCCTTTAGTTTGCTTTTGTGCTTGACTATGTCAGCAACTGAATCGTACCGTGAGTTCCACCTTGTAACAACCGGAAACTTCAGTTTAGAGCCCAAAATTACGATGATCTCCTCAGAACTCTTTGGTCTGTTGTTTATTTTGTTCCACAGATTAGAACATTTCTGCATAATCTTTAAAATTGAATTTTAAGTTGAATATCCACGGAAACTTCCAATTTTCCACGAATAACTCAATTTCTGTTTGATAATTGTTAAAAACATACGAGACGAACAGATCAATTTGTGATAAAAAATGTTAACGGTCTTTATTTTGTAAAAAGTATCAAAGATATATTATAACAGGGTTTTACACCTGTTCTAGGCACACACTGTATTTATAGTACTTTTCCTAACAAGTATATCGTGATTTAGGATAATTCTAACGTAGTTAAAATTATTACAATTATTTAATTATTTTTAATTAATCACCATGGCAAATGTTATGCGTACACTTCTCGATAAAAGAATTTGAATGGATTATTAAGGACACCAAACCAAACAAAACCGCAAACTTTTTTTATGGGATATAATTATTCCACACCAAAATCCTAAAAGAAGTATATGACCTTTTTAAGAATTTTCGAAATTTTTAGTTTCGAAATTTCTTGATTTGGAATTTCTGGAATTTTGCTTTCAAGATTTTACTTCGCTAGTTTATTCAAGGAATGAAATTTTATATTTTTTCCTGACTCTAATAATTATTCCTAATCACATTATTTTTTAAATAACTTAGGTACTTACTTGTTCAACAATTTTGAAGTTGTATCCGTATACAAGTGTAGTCAGCAGCTCATTTTTAACATTATTTGAGGGATAACGTTCATCCGATGTGGATGTTTCTATTTCCGGACAGAGACCAGATGAACTGCTATCAAGACGTCTCGTTTTTTTTTTTTTTCTTTTTCACAAGCTTCATTTAAAGCACAATTTGGCCGTTTAAGATTTTTTTGGCTTTTAGTGAGGGAAAAACTGGGATCAGCTTCATGATCGTCCGATGAGAAATCCATGTTTTATTTATTATATTTTTATTCACTTTTTTAAATTTGACCTTAAACTCTCCCTAACATAACAGCTCTAAATAGAGGTCAATTTTGCGGAAATCCTGGCGTTAGTTTTGGATTTCTTTAAAATGACTTGGTTCGGTACAGCAGCTGTGAGCCCTCCATATAGTCATAAAGAAAAACTGTGCGAAACCGTTTAACTCGTATAATGACTTCTGTTTTGGTAAAATTTTGATTTTAAGTGGAGATTTAAAACAATTTCTGAAGTGTGCTACTTTTAACCGACTTGAAAGCAGTTAAAAAGCTTTCAGCAGTAAAAGGGATTCAACCAATAAAAAGACTTCAATACGTTGAATGCATTGAAAAGACTTTAAGAATGCAAAGAAAGTAAAAGACTTTTGGAAGACTTCAAAGACTGCAAGCAGTCCAAAAAGAATGCATTCTTTTGATTTGAATTTATTTGAGTGATTCAGATGATTTTTAAACAAAAGACCGCAAAATTGACTGGGACTTTAGTTTGAAAGTCACAGTACTGAGGTTAAATCGAAAGACTTAAAAATCAATCAATGACTGCATTCTTTCACATCTCTGATAAATTGTCTAGGTCAATATCGTTCAATTTGGATCATAACAAATTTATTATCATCGTTCTGTAGAGCTCGTCGTTGAAGGTAACCGCCTCACTAATGTCGTTTTTAAAAAAGTACACCAATGACTCCACCGGCCCAAATTCCACATCAAAAGGTAACTTTTTGTGTATGCACTGTTACCTGTTGAGTTGGGGTTCTCTTTCAAACGCTCCGAATAGCAGGTAGCGAACAAACGGTTTTTCTATGGTCATGCATTTTGAGGTTGTGGGTCAATTGGATCTTGTACGGGTTCCGACCCAAAATTCACCAAGTTGAAGTTTGCGAAAATCCGAATTCTGGTGCACGGCGGAGAATCAATTGTCTAGGGTCCTACCTTCATGGATCGTGGCGTTGTTTTTGGCCGATCTAGCGTTCCTTTGCCTTGATAACCGAACCGATTGTCTCAGTTTTAGCCACCAAACTTCAACTGCTTAGGGCCACCACGTCTACGGTAAAATGGGCGCAACTTTTGCACTAACGAACACTCATGTTGATAATAAAGTTTTATTATTTGGGCGTGCTGTTCAATCTTGTTACGCACCATAGTGATTTGGCATCAGTAACCGAATAATAACAGATTTTAAAGATGGCACCAAAATAGCATAACATCTAACGGCACCAATATAAAGATATATATGCACTTTAATATTCCAAAACAAAACTTTAACTGTTTTCCTGAACTGTAAGCATTCTGTATCGAACAGAACTCGTAATTTTTACTCAAATGAAAGGTCCCAGCCTCGTTCTCCATTCAAAATAGTGATGACTTCATCTAAATCAAGAATATCTACTTAAAAGAAGCGCCTTCGGTATTCCTTGAGTATTAGGCAGATTCTCTGAAAGTGGAACATCTGTTCAAGCACTTTCAAATTGCATATATGGGTCGCTTAATAATGGTAGTTCTGGTCGGCGCAGAACATAATTCAAACATATCAAATACTGTGACCTTCTTCTTCTTCTTCTTTGCAGGGTGATAGGCCTTGGTCTTCATTGTATGGAATTGGCTTATTTTCTTGCCTCGATCTACATGATGTCCTTTTAACAGCTACTGGAAACACTTCCTGGAAACATCTTCTATTTTCTACAGTTTGATAGCCTTCGTTCTTAAAACTAGGATTAAGTTGCTTGAATTGTTTTCAAAACCTCTGGGTAGCGTTTCTATTTCGAGATTATTCGATCTCCTTTAAGTATAAGGAAGTAGCGTATTTGATTTTTTTTTTCTACGCAGGATCATTCGTTTACCTCTCTTTACCTTGCTCGATTTCCTTTTCCCGCTACTTATGTTTTGCGATTCTGCGTATTCACGTGCGGATCGTCTTCTGTCTCCATTAAATTGAAGGTACCATAGCACGTGGCTTATAAATGTCACAACATTATTCTTTTCATCTTTCATTATAATATCCATTTTACCTTTTGAATAATATCTCTCTAAACCGCGTGAGGAGGAACTCAAGGGCTTAAGAATCGCCTAGATTTAAGTGTTAAGGTAAGTTCTACCTTTACTGATACACTACCAACTCGTTCCCGCTGACTATACGCGTTCCGTTCGAATTTTATCGTAATTATATCCCTAGGCTCCTAATGTTTCTGAGCTGAACTTTTCAACAACCCTGGAACCCCGGAGCGTGTCAACACGTATATTCGTCTTTTTAAAACTTCCTTTTGTTTTATAAATACGTTGCACTAAAGAGGTTTTAAATTAACTTTGAATGTTAAACACTATCTGAGCTTAAGGGAAAGCTATACCTACGCACATTTTTAAGCTCTTAATATTAAAATGGATAAAATAAAGTCATTCTACATTCGTGAAGTGCGGCTTAAAAAAATCTCTGTACTTAAAACTACGTTCCGCGATCGTTTGTTAGGGTCTCATCATATCAAAGTTAACCAAAACCCTAGCCTGAGCAAATAAAGAACTGTCCATTCTCGGTAGATATATATGCATTTCAGGTGCAGGGAAATAAGTCTCCAGGAACTAAGTCCACTGAGGGACTAAGTTCTCACTTGAGGTGGGAAATAAGTCCCCAGGAACTTAGTCCACTGAGGGACATAGTTCTCACTTTATGGGAACGAAATCCACTTTACTAAAGTGGTCTTTGTTCCCATGCAAGGTGCGAAATTCGTTACAAGAAACTGTGGGTTTTAGTTCCATTTGAATGTGAAATAAATTCCCATGTTAAGCCATGGGAACGACATGTATAAACAGTGAGGTATGTAAGGGGGGCCATGCTGCCCCCCTGCAACCCCCCTGCTTGGGCACACTATAGGATTTGGGGTAAGTGCGAGGTTGGGTGTATACAAAGTTTCTTTAGCAGTTAAAGAATCTGGAAAATAACCAACATAAAATCAATAAGTTTTTGTTGTTGGAAATTCATTCCCACTTTATACTTTCGAGTGTGTACTAATTTCCCATAAGAAAGTGGACTTAGTTCTCACTTAATGGGAACAAAGACCACTTTAGTAAAGTGGATTTCGTTCCCATTAAGTGAGAACTGAGCCCATCAGTGGACTTAGTTCCCGTGGACTTATTTCCAACCTCAAGCGAGAACTTAGTCCCTCAGTGGACTTAGTTTCCGTGGACTTATTTCCCTGCACCTGCATTTCATGCCACACCATCTGTTTAATGATAACTTATACGAAGAGGTCAACGACACCCCAATGCGTTTAGGTGTCCTTCGAGGACGAAAGGTTGTAACCCTGGGAAGCGTTACACACATCTTAAGCTTGAATACAATATTGATATGTCTAGGCCGTCTCGCCTATACATACGTATCTCCCTGACTTGAAAATAATTGATAAAAGGACCTGGCAAGTGGTATACGATAAGAGATAAACCCATATGAGCGCTCTTAAAATAAAGAAATTCCTCCTTTAGTCGCACCACAAGAATGTAGAATTGTAAAAATTATGTTCATTGAACTGTTTTTTATATTTCAAACCATGCAAAATATGAGTTTTATTTTTTCATTTTCTTTGGCTCCTTAGTGGCCTTAAATACCATCTTCCTTGAATACGGCCGTTTCCAAATAACTACATCCTTTACCGTCATTGAGCACGGATTCTGTATCCTATAGTGTGAGGCACAAAGAACGGAATGGATAACATATCCTCGCGGTAGTGATGGTCCTGATGGATGTCAAGAGTCAGGAGTAGGTGGTCTTCTTCAGCCGTCCGTCGTCGACGAGTCCTGTGTGTGCGTTTATATATGAATGCTTATGATTCCTCTATTAGTTGGAATCTTTAGTTGCGGGTTAGGGGCGTTTTTTTCCTATAGGTACACCTTCCGCTGGACTTTTTGTAGATTTTTACTACCTCGCCGCCGCCGCCGTTAAGAGTTGATATATGTACAGTATACATACATGTGGGGAGATTGTTTTCTTCATTTTTTGTTTCTTCACCCACCGGCCGCCATTCCTCCATAGCGACGCTGCCATCATCGCCCTTATAGGCCCCTTAGTCCACGTCCTGTCTTGATCGCTTTGTACATTTTTCCGTTTTTCACTGATGATGTTGTTGCTGGTTATATGTGCGGTACTACGATGGCTGTCGCTTTTGTTTCGTCGTTGTTGCTAGGATATGATATCAATGGCTCTTAACCCAAATACAATTACTCATCTAGAGAACCGGTAAGGACACACTAGCGAAAACGAAGGATAACAAAAGGACGAGAGCAGTAGCAAAAAAAGCGCAAAGTCTAAAGAAATATATCTACTAAAGAAAAAAATCTAAAAAAAAAAACAAGATGTATCTACGTGTGTAGCAGCAAAACTACGACAAGGATGCGATCTGACATGGAAATTTCATTAGAAAAAGGCGGCCAGAACTTGGAATGGGCGTTCAAAGACATAACGCTATAGTGCACGTATTTTTTTTTCGTTTCCTTCAATCTTCGTTATTTTCCTTCCTTTTTTTCGTTTCGCTAAAAGTAGTCTTTTTCAAAGAACACGAGAAATACGGAGCTATGAAGGAACAACCATTTTCGCTAAAGATTTTCACAAAATAACAACACAAAAAAACGTCCACTTCGCAACCAAGGATGGACAGAATATCAAAACAAAAAAAAAAAATAAATCCAATACATAGTCTACCACGGTGCTGGCTGATGTGTCCTTGTGAATAAACAATCTGAGCAACACATATCAAAAGATGCCACTACACATATCCCACATACACACACACTCACACATGACACAGAAGTTTATAAAAAAAAAAAAAATAAATTGTTAGAATTTGCCAATGTTTTTGTTGTCAGTCCTGCCTCGCGGGAAGGAAAAATCACCCCCTCAGGCGAAGAAGGACTATAATAAAATAACGAGAACGACAGAAGAAAAAATAAAACACTCAAGTCATTTCTGCGATGTCAAGTAGGTTTCTATCTACACATTTTTTTTTTCTTCTGAATGATCGAGTTCCTGAAAATCTTTATTTCCCATTTTATGTTTTAAGCTTTAATGTAGTGCATATACGAGTCAATAGAACTGGAAATTCAATCCCTTCTTTTTAATTGCTTGTTGGTCCTTATCGCATTTTTTTCCAATTCATTTTATGGTACAGTTTTTGTGTTAAGTTAGCCAACAGGTTTTTTGGAGTCTTTCTTATATCTAATAATGGGTTTTCCATCTGGATTTCCGAACTTTGACAGGTGATTTCAGCCAAATGTCATTTAGTTATTCTGTCCTGCCAAATCAACATGGTTAAGTTGAGTTTATTTTCTTTCACCAAGGTACCTTTCCTCAACCGTGGAAAATATCGTATGTATGTAGAATTCATATCCACAAAATGATTCCAAAAATGATGTCTCTAACTATCGCCCCATAGCAAAACTACATATCAAGCATATAGAAAGTGTTCGAAAGTTTTATATTCAAAGCACTTTCTTTTCATTGCAAGTCAATTTTGTCTCCCGTTTATTATGGTTTCGTGGCAGGCAGATCAACAACTACCCATGTTTCCTATGTTCTGTGTATAATGGTGGTGAAGTCGATATTATTGCTACCGACTTTGGCAAGGCTTTCGACAAAATGTCTCATAAAATTATTGGTGCAAAATTTTAAGCAGCCTAATGTTAAGGTGTTAGTATAAAACTACTTGACTTGTTTACTATTTCTTTGTGAATTTTAAACATTTTAGCGCAAAATTTTAAACGATTTAGTAAAATGTTAAGGCCATTTTAGTAATTTGCCAAGAATTTTGCTAGTTTAAAACGATTTTAACATAGTACTATCTCTTAACATTTTACTAAGGTTAAAATCACAAACTGGATACTTTAACTTTTAGTAATTTAATAAAACCATATGACTTCTGTCATTTTCCTCTTACAAAATTTCTTGGCAATTTTATTTGAAAAAGTTAAATTGTGCTTTTTTATGATTCGTGAGCTAATAGTTTTTAAAAGTAAAAAAAATAATATAAAATGTTTTCGGAAGACGAAGATTTCGATATGTTTAAAGACTCAGCTTTGTGCAGAAAAGTGCAATGTCTTGAGTCCTCAACAAATCCTTTTTAAGAGCTGGATGATGGAGAATTTTACTCCAGGAATAAGTTTGACAAGACAACAGTTCAGTTCTTGGTTGAAAACCTGAAAATCCAAGACCGAATTAGATACATGCCGTGGGACTCCAATTTCACCAGAACTACAAGTACTATCTTCATAACACTTCCTTGGGAGAAATAAATTGTGGTTGTCACTTTGACTTCTGACAAATCAAATTATTAGTCCGTTCCTCAGATATAGTTCTGTTTGCTTTGTATTTTTTCACGAACTATCATTGTTTGGACGTGTTCAACTGCACCATTTTTAATAAAAGGCAATTAGTAAAACGAAAGAAAATGTTTAAAATTTTCGAAGATTTAGTAAATTATACTAAAAGTTTAAAAAATTGCTAAATAGTAAATTGCTTAGGCTTTAATAATAGGTTGTTTATATAGGTAATTTTGCCGCTTTATAACTAGTAGTTCGTGCAAAAAAAACAAAGTAAACACCTCGTACTAACTCGACTAAATTTTTGCGCCATTATTTTTAAATTGAAAACCATTGGTTTCTCCAATCTTTTTATCTTGTGAAGCTTTTTTGTTTTCAGCTGAGGTAAGTCAGCGGGGTCCAGGGTCAACCGAAGAAAGCAGTAAAACTCAGCCAATAGAGAGTTCAAAGCTCCAGTTCCAATTTGTACTTATTGAATGTGTAAGGTTAACAAAATATTTCATATAATTTTAAAATATTTACGATAAGCTAGCAAAGTTTTTCATATACTTTAACAAAATTCACGGCCTTACAATTGATAACAAAGTATTTCATATACATTAACGTCGCGGCGGTATCGGAGAGGAGGCTCAGACAGCGAAGTTTGGGATAGAGTCTCTAGTCTGAGCTTTTCGGAGGAGATTAAGACAGCGAAGATTGGGATAGAGTCGCTAGTCTTAACTACGGCGACAGAGGCTTAGACATCGAAGGTTGGGATAGAGTCCCTAGTCTTAACTACTGCGACGGAGGGGAGATTCAGACAGCGAAGGATGGGATAGAGTCCCTAGTCTGAGTGGAGGAGGTTAAGACAGTGAAGATTGGGATAGAGTCCCTAGTCTTAACTACGGCGACGGAGGAGAGAAGATTCAGACAGTGAAGATTGGGATAAGGTCCCTAGTCTGAGAGAGGGAGGAGAGCGGAAGGGGTATTTAACGGCGGATGCCAAAAGTTTCGAAGCTGCTACATGGTATATACGACTAACAGTGTGCTTCTTATTGAGATGATCCTTACCATGTACACTGGATTGGTACAAAAGACAGGGTGACACGAAGAATCTGACTTTTGATGAATTTCAAACTCTTACTTGTCGACTTGGCGGCCAAAACCAAATGTGGATTGTAAAACTGACGAACGAAATTTATTTACTGACGTCGCACAGTAACCCGAATTGACTCTTTTGGTTGCAAAAATCATATCTCTTAAACGAATAAAGATATCACCACAATTTTTTTTTTATCTTAAAGGAAACTCCAAGGCTATAAAGTTTGATAATTTAAAGAAAAAATATTTACAGGGTGTTTCAGAATCTGCTGCTGAAATAAGAAGTTTTAGTTAAGGTGGTTAAAATATCTGGTATTTGATTTTAAAAAGGTTGAAAGTCAATTTATGAAGTAATTTGAGTGTAATTTAAGTAAAACAGTGGGGAAAAAAGAAAACAACTCAAATTGAATGAAAATGTGTTTAATGTTTTTATTAAATGATTTTTTTATTTTATTTTTTATTTTTATTTTATAAAAGAGTACTTATAAGTATTTAAAAATATTTTATTAATAGATTACAGTTCAAAAACTAGAAGAATAAAATAAAAGGAACAAAAATTTACATACAAACATTAAATTTCTTGGAAACTATCATCTAACTCCGGGTAAATGCGTAACAAACTTATCATTTCTGATGAGTATTGGGCTTTCAGATCTTTTTGGGTTCTTACATGCCTCAAGGAAGAAATAAGTGGATCGGATGAGATTGCTAGCATGTTTAATAAGTCTTCATTCTGCCGAATTCTTGAAACTTTAAACGTATTTTGATATCTGTATTTCTTGTAGTCTTTATTTTTGGACTCTTGGGCTTCTTCTGACAATTCTCCAAGTGGTAGAGATTGGTATTCGATTATATTTTGACTATCAACCAAAATTTTATGAAGAGTAGGTGTTAGTAGTTTTTCAGGGTACTTTTGTTTCAATAACTCTACGGTTTTTTTGGTGTACTCTCCAAATTTAACTGTATTCACTTCTTCCCTGCAATTCAAAACATTAAGTATTATTTTGATCCTAGTTATAACCTTTTCATTGACCCCAGTTATTCGAGCGGTTGCCTCCGATTGCTCAAAAAATCTCCTTGAAGTGTTTCCATCATTGCTATTTCCAAATCCTTGATTTGGTTTATCCACAGCAAGTTCAAGCTCATCGTGAAAACGTCTTTGAATCTCTCGTTTTCTTCGTATTTCTGCCTCCTTGATCCCAATAGATTCATCAAATTCCTCTCCCTTTGTCGAAGTGTATAAGCAAGTTTTAAAATAAATTCCATGCACCTGATTCTAGCATGCAATGGAGAGATTCCATATTCGTAATTATGTTCGTCGTTTTTTAATGCATCCTGGTTATTGAAGTTTTTTTGGGTTCTTTTACATATCGGACATGACCGAGTAGACTTTGTTTCTGTTAATTCGTTTAAAACTTTTCCGTCAATCATAGTTAAAAAGAACTCGTGCTTCACCAATTTAGTTATATCTGCATTAACTATACATTGTTGGTTGAATATCTGCTATTTGCCTTTTTATATCGTTGAATGTTGTACTTATGAGGTCACTATTTTCTTTGTCATATTGGAACATTATGGATCGACAGAAATGAGTTGATGATCTGCACTATTGAGCTTGAGTGGAACAACTAATGCCATGAACATGTTTGCGTCTGTTTCTGCTTTCCTTGACTCTTTTGACTTGAAGTGGACTTGCAGTAGAAATTGCCTTGATCACATCACTCTTCGCCTTTTCATGGTCTTTATTATACCTTATTACTAATGCATCAGAGAGATTTGCAGTACATCTCCTCTGTTGCATTGATTAGTTTTCGCTTTTTTGTGAATCTTGCGCACTCATTGACTGACTTCCTTGGCCTTTCTCTTGATGACCTTGATGTAATTGGGAGATCACACATTACTTCTGTTTGTCTGGTGATATGGAGAGATGAAGATAACCATTGCTCATTTTTGTTTATAAAATTGACTCTCGATCTATGGGCTGCGACCCATTTTTTCTTAGTAGCGCAATGAATGTGTCTTAATTTTGCTTCATTTTCCGGTAAATTTTCAGCAGATAGCTGGTGTTCACTTATTACGGCAGAAATAAACTCGTCAGTGCTATTAACTTTGAAAAAAAGTTCAAACAAAATATTGTTTGGTATATCCATTTTAAAAAATTTTTCCTTATACAACTGCTCGATCGCTCGTTATAGTTTTAAATAATAACTCCATCCTAATGTTTTATTTTTTTATACCATAAAACTAAATACCTTTACTAAAAATATTCTCTTTTATGACATCCCAATAAGGTAATCTGTTTACCTAAAAATATTCTTATCCAGTAAAGAACCCTTATCCATCAAACTACCTGACAATAATTAATCATACCCGAAATCAGTGGCGAGGCGTCATATTGTTCAAGTCGTGCATGAACGACTAGCTTACAGGCGACATTATTTTAATTTCTATCTAATTAACCCACACCTCATACTTATACTGTTCGTTCATTCCTTATAGTTATATCTAATGTATACGTACATATTTTCCATTTTCCAACTCGCGCATTCCTTCTCTGAACTACCCAAACAAAACAAAACGAACTAGCTACCCGCCACTGTTTTGTTTTCACTCAACCGATCAGTATCTACCCAAGTCGTTCATACGATTTGGCAACGAAATGAACCCATAGAAAGCATACAAGAAAAAAAAAAACAATTCGCTCGTTGTAGGGAGCATTTCGTGCAAATCTGTTTTGAACGAGTAGAGCCTTTTTTTAATACATAGAATGGTGGAAATGAGGAAAACGGGTAGCTAGGGCGTAGGTAAGTAGTTTATTTATTTATTTAGGTACATATTACAATATTTAATTTTTTTTATTTTTTCGAATATGAGAAATGAGACGCGCGTCGTTCATAGGGACGGTTTCGTTCAAATCAGTTTTGAACGAGGAAAGCTTTTTTACTGTGGAATGAAGGAAATGAGGAAAACGGCTAGCTGGTACTTAATCAACACATACCTACCTATTTATTATTGACATAAAAATAAAAACATTATAATGTAGGTACGAGTACTTATATAAAAAAAAGACTTGTTTGACTTCTTGGCATTGCAAATAAGAATTTTGAAACTGAACGACTACATTTTTTAGGCACGCGTCGCCGCTGCCCGAAATCAAAAACATTCATGCTTAAAAGTTTTATTAGGGGTTACACGAAATAAGCTATAAAACCGTTTTAAAAAGCTAAGCATAAAATATGTCTTCCTTCTAAATTACAAAACCATTTTATTTAAAATCAAGACTCATACCTGCAAAACAAAGAAATAATAATTTCCATGATTTTTTTTTGCACTTGAAAAAAAACTCAGAAAAAATTACTGACTTTTTCAAATCAAATCTCTCTAGCTCAATGTTATGCAACTTTATGCAGCTGAGTTTTTGGTTGTAGATAAAGAGATATATGTATAAGCATTCATTATCCGTCCAGTTTGGCATGACAGCTTTTAAAAACTTTATTTCTACTCAATGTAAAGTTGAAAAAGTGCCTAAAAAATGGCGTTTCAAAAAACATTAAATTTAGTACTTTAAAAAATTTATAATTTTTTTGTTTTTTATTTCTGATCATAGTAATTACCACATATATCAAGTAAAAATAACAAAAAAAGTTTAACTTATACTCTTTTCCTAGTTTTTACACTCAAAGTTAAAAAAAAATTAAAAAAAAATGTTTTTTTCTCACCTTAAATATTTGTCAACTTTGACTAGCTCTACAAGCCAAACCGTTCATACAAATGAAATAATTTTTGCGATTACTAGAGCCCCAAACATTTGTTAATTCAGAAAATGTGAAAGTTTTGCATTATAAACCCACCCGAAAAATTAATTTCGCAAACAATTGAACGAAACTTAAAGTAAGTGTACTGGTGTTTGTCTGGTTGGTTTGGAAAAGACTTTCGACACCTTATAGTTGTTAAAGGGTTTCTACCTAAAGCTGGCTAGGCATAATTAAGGCACTATTAAAAAATATACTTTATGACATGCTCAATGGTAGAAATTTTCTTCGGTATTAAAAATAGTCTTCAGCAGCGAGCTGTCAACTCATCGCTTCTATTCAGCATTGACACCAGTCATCTTAGGTGATATAACTTCGACAATTGCGTATGCTGACGATGCAAAAGTATATATGTATCATCAGAATTCTTTTGAAGCGCGACTTCGACAAGATTCAGCGATATTGCGATGACCAGAAGTTGAAAATAAACTTTTTAGACCAAGAGCCGGTAGCAAATTTTGGGAGTGGAGGTATAACCAAAATTCATATGGTCATATGTGTGGGTATACGCATTACTATACCAAATCCAACCATCTGTCAGGTTTTTTTTCCAGCCGGGGTGGGGGTGGGTGTTCGAAAATTGTATTTTTTCCAATTTTTGTGTAGAGGGTATAACCATATATAGGCCTCAGACGATTCAGTTTCAGCCTTCGCCCTGACAGACGACTGTTAAGTTTGCAAGAAAATCAACTTTGTAAGTTCAAGGTATAACCAAATAATTGATACACCAAAAAATCAGAAAATTTCAATTCAATTTTTATCTAATATTTAATAACATCAATGCAAAAAAATATGTATATTATAATAAACGTTACATTTTGTTCATAGAAAAGTTATTCCTCTTCAGAATAGTCTGTAGAATAATAATTTTCTTTTTCTTCTTCGCTATCGGATGAATCATTTTCTGTATGCATAACATTTTCTAATTTTTCGGGGGCTGCAACCCCGTTGAACCAATTGATCTTCACAATATTGTTTTCCCCCATTTATTATTATTTCTCCTTCCATAAAAGATATTGTACGAGATAGACGAAATAGTTTAGATGACCAAGTAATCTATTCGGCGTTCAATAAAAATGGTAGGCGCCCAGCTAATTTTATAAAAAGTCTGAGAAATAGTTCCTTCAAGAAAAGATTAAATGAATGGCTAATTCAAGAATGGACTGAAGATGAGTACCACCATGTTATCGGCGACAAAAAACTATATGTTTCATTTGAAACAAAATGCTTTGTCTTTAAAGCTGCAAATGAAACAAAGCTTCGAGAAGAGGTCAAAGAGCTGGAGAGTTTGCAGGAAGAGGCCGATACTCGAATGATCCCCCATTTGGCCTCTCTTCCACGCGACTTGCCGGTGGTCATAAGAACGGCAGACACAGATGTACGAGTTCTTATCATAGCACTTTATTCTCTCCCCCATTTGAAAAATGAGGCTAAAGTCTGGCAGGAAATAGGAAATATTTCTAAAAACACATTAATGTATATAATTAACAAAAAATAACATTCACAAGGACATATCGAAAATCTATATTTTTATATATATTAAGGTATATACACATTAATGAAATGTTAAACAATTTGGGCCCTACGCTTTGTGCTGAACTTCCTGCGTTCTACAGCATTACTGGTTGTGATTATACCCCAAGCTTTTTCAAGAATATTATTACCTAATAAATAATTTTAATTGAAAAGTTTTTCGATTCCTAAATACTCACGTGTTTAAATGAAATTCAGAAATTCACCGATTATGAAGAATAAAACCTTATACCTATATGGAAATACTAAAGAAATTTTCTGGGATTCCCCTCTTTACAAAAACCGTTTGCATTCTGTACCAACATCCCAGGTACCTTGTATAGATTTAAATTCAATATTAAAGTTTGTTCAAGTTACAGAGTTCTCATAAATTTTACTTGTTCAACTTATAGAGTACTACAAGGTATTGAGTCTTAAAAATAGTCCGTTCAAGGTATAGAATGCGTTAAGGGAAAAATATTTGTTGAAGTTATTGGAATGTTCAAGTTATCGTATGTTCAAGTTAACGAGAGTCCACTGTATAAGAAAAGCCAAAAGTTTTTGAGGTTTTTAGTTGAAAAACGCATTTGAAAATTCTTAAATGACGGCCGGCCGCCGCGCCGCCGCACTATGGGACCAAATGGTGCAAACCATCTCAAAAATCAATAACTTTTTCGTTTCTCAATAATTTTTTTTTTGAAATTTTGCACACTTATACTTGTATAACCAAGAATTTAAAATATTAAAACGTTTCAAATAGAAATAAATTATTTTATTTTTTTTTTTTTAATAAAATAAAATAACAAATTTGTAGATTTTGTTTAATTTATATGGGAAAAATTTGTTCGAGCAAGAATTATTGCAACAATTTAGATGAAATTTGTACAGTTTTCTTCTTTTACCGGCGAAAACATTTGAAAGTAGTTTTTGTAAAATCCGCCCACTACCACGCCCATATTTTCCAGATTTTTGTTATTTTCTTATTTTTAGTGAACAGGAAGCCGAAAATTAGTATTTGAGGTTTTTCAAACTTAAGACATCGCATGTATATTTTTTCTGCCCACTTTCCCGCCTACTTTCACTCCCCTTTTTTTATTTTCAGCTTAAAGTTCATTAAGAGCAGGTATTTTTTAAATTAAGTTTTATATGAAGAAGTGAGTTTATGAAAAGTGTTATTTATTTTTAGTAAAATCCGTGTACTGCCACGCCCTTTTTTGATATATGAAAGTTTTTTGCCCTTAAGACAAAAAAAAAGGAATTCAAAAGTACACCTTATTACTAGGTATATTAATTAATGTCTAAAAGTTCTTAAGCCTTGTCAAACAATGCTTGTGTTATTTATACCTATGTAACTACATTTGTATTATATGCAACCATAAACCACACACCCCCTCCCACCCTCAAATGCTTGGCATTTATTTTTATTTAATTATGATTTTTTTAATATAAATATGAGTAAGGAAGTTTAAAATTGGAAAACAAAAAATATTTTATTCTAAAAATAAAATTTAGAATTTTAATAATATTGGAAATAAATGATAAAAACTTATAAATTTTGTGGAAACTTATATGATGTTTATGAAAATGTGTTGCACATGTTTTAACAGTTATATTTTTTAACTTTTGACAAAAAATAACATTTTTTTTGAAATTTTGAGCTAAAAGTAATAAAATAATGGTCTAAAACTTTTTGGAATACACATTTATGTGCATCAATAAAGGTTCCACATTTTTGCCAAATTTTAATTTTTTTCATCACTTAACAATACAGTTATAAGAATACGAAGTTTTATTCTAAAAACTTACGATCTTTCTCATCATACGTTTTTTCTTCTTAAACAAAAATGCATGAAAATGCGAAAGTTATTATTTTTTCTTCCAAATTTAGAATATTTTTAGAATACTAAACAGCCAAAAAAACTAAACGGAGGCAGCTGGAGCTAACAGAGAAAACTTCAATTGAAAACAAAAAAATGAAAAATATACTTCACCTTACTCATTTTTTTTTATTAGTTTACTGGTGAACTTAATTAAAAAAAGATGTTTTGTAAAGAAGAGGGCTTGGGCTTTTCAAAAAGGTGTAATACTTATACATTCTGTCCAGAAAAATACGAAATAATTGACTTCAAACTCTCACTTCTAATAATTCTAAAAAATAAAAATATCGAAATGTCACTTTTAATGGCGATTCTAGGTAGCTAGAACAAAAGTAAGATACAAAAAATTTACTGTGTTAGGAAGAACCCTTTTTCTAGTATATAATCCCATCATTAGATTTTTCAAATTACGAAATTCACCAAAACCATTTTTGAGATGGATTTCATCATTTGGTCCCATAGTGCGCCGCGGCGCGGCGTGGCTTCATTGGGACATATTTCTTTGAAGTTAATTAGGACCGCTATCGGTTTATGTTGAATGACTTTCTTGTTCCAAATTGGATCAATTAAGCCTACAGTCATCAGTGGTCCCAACATATCGGTTCCACAAAGTTTATATACATTATGAACAGGCATGGTCACATCCTCACAACAGAATTTGGAAAACTGGCTTTTAGTGAAGCAATTAAAAAAATTGATTCTAAAATTTTTGAAATCCATTTACTGTCTTAAATTAATGCCGTTCACATTTAGTTGCAACAAATCAGAGAGCTTCTGAAATACTTTCTTAATAACTTTTATTTAATTTAATTTTAGTTTTAAGTGTAAAGCTTTGATATAGTTTCCTTTAATGGGAGGACAAATTTGTAGCGATATCACCACCTTCACAATGGTACACAAATTATGATTTTTGCAAAGAAATAAATCATTTTGGTCTACAGTTAACCATGTCTCAATTTTTGAAAATTTTCACCGAAGACCACTAGTTTTATAGTTTTTCTTTTTTTAAATCGAAAGAGAAAATGAAGTTACACAAAATGTCTGAATTTGTTGTTTTGTGTGTCTTCTAAAAAATTGTAAATATTTTCTAAGGCCTGACTCGAATTCAAAGTTCTTTCTAGCGAATCTCTTAAAATTGAAAAAACAAACGAATAGGTTTTCAAATGATTGGTCCATTTCAGAATCAAGCTGGCAAAGTCATTTGATGTTTTCTTTTCTACATATAAATATTTCCCATTTTAAAAAACACAAATTTCCCTTCCAGACTTAATAAAGTCATTGGAATAAGAAAAAAGGATTTTTCTTCTTTTTTTTTTTAAATTTCAAAACTAAATTGTAATAAGCCTTGCATTTGTAACATCCTTGTGAAGTGAACCGATTTACAATATAATACAAAACGTAAGAGCGCCAACATACAGAGCAGCCATACCTACCTAAATAAATTCACTTACGCTTCATTAGCTTAAGGCCCTGCTTCGCCTCTATACTTGGAGAATACCCATACACAACATCCCTTGGTTCTTGGCCTATCTACAAATTGTTTTTAGAATTATTACATCTTTGTCATTATTTACTTTTATTTCATTTAAATTCCGGACGATTTTTATCACAGGCATTTCTCTTATCCTTTGGAAATAAACGACGACGACAACTAAGGCCATAGCAACGATGCGCGGGGTAAACGGTTATGTTTAGATACCAACACTCCATATCTAAGCATTGAATATTCAATACCATTAACCCCCTTTTAAGGCCGAGAGTAACTGCCACAAAACCTCCACCTACCGACATCAACCCATTTCAAAATTCCCCCTCGGTACATCCCTGCCCACGCAAATTGAGAGATCTTAAGTGTACGTGAAAAATTCCAGCTGAGTTAGGAACTTTGTCCGTATCCGTAGATTGGAACTTAAATATAGCTAGGGGTATGTATACAATTGTACATGGTTATGGTCAGGTCCAGGTATAAGTACTGACCCCTTTGCCTATCTAGAGTGTCATCCGCAATGACCAATTGAGCGATGTAGAAGGGGCCGTTGATAGTATGGGGACCGAAAGATGAGAAAACGGTCCTGGGAGCCATAGTAAAAGGGTGGTGGTGGTAAGTTTAGAAAATAATCAGCCGTCGCAGCCTTTTCGTTGTCGGCCATCATATAACATGACCATTGCGGCGAAAATTTCTATATTCACATCGATGTAGTGTACCTATACCAAGTCGACGATGGCTGGCAAGGACTAAGGAGAACATCCTTCGCTGGGCCTTAGCCTCGGCTTGGCTCGGCTTGGTTTCGGCATAAGAACAATATGCGGATGTTCGCTACGGAATACAATTATCGGAAGATGGGGCCCGGATGGTGGCCCGAAAAACTACAAGATGTATAGAAGAGTATACTGAGACTGACCAGTGGACCGCTGGTGGTGGTAGGGTTGTAGAATCGGTGGCAGCGGCAGCCACCATTATCTATGTGCCTAATGTATGTCTTGTACAGATAAATTATTCCCAAGCTGTACCGCTGGACTTTTGCCTGTGTGTGCTTGTGTGTGTGTGTAACGAGTTTCTGCTGTATAGTGCTGGCTGTGTGATGCGAGAAAGGACATCCGAGGAGCGAAATAGTTTCTGAAGTTATTTGATGTTGGTCGGCCGCACACAGGAACCCCTTTTTCTATGAATGTTGCTATTTCTCTCTGCTTTACCCCTTCTGCTGCCTTGGACCCTCATTTATATCCCCGTTAGTTTAGTTGACTCGGCAAACTGTAAATACCTATACCTACTTACTCCTTGAAACATGTAGTATGTACATATATGCATATGTATGTTTATGTTGTATAAGTATATCTCGCTATGCTTTGC
This sequence comes from Philhelius festivus, assembly GCA_963931855.1. Taxonomy (NCBI): domain Eukaryota; kingdom Metazoa; phylum Arthropoda; class Insecta; order Diptera; family Syrphidae; genus Philhelius; species Philhelius festivus. Next base: position 35,281 of record CAWVOZ010000174.1, on the reverse strand, counting down.
TTTTGCTTTGGTTATAGCTATGTATGCTTGTGTATTTGTGTCGATAAACGATAAACGAAGTAGTTTGGTTTGGTCCTTCTACTTTTACTTGTGACATCCTTCGAAGGATAATAATAAAGGGTATAGAGGTACACACAAAGAGGCAGCGACTACGGCTACAACTAAAGGACGATTTGCACGATATCCCTCCCCCAGTGTCCAGTTTTTGAACTCATCCAAATGTCGTGGTCCAGCATTTCGTTGGGGTTATTTGTGTTCACGACAGGGTGGAAATTGATAAGTTTGGAGGCCTAGTTTCGACTCAGAAATAAAAATTTTATAAAACTTTTTGCTGTGGCATTCAAAGAACAATAGAATAGAATAAATGTTCAGCAACAAATCTGCTAAATCTGAGGAATGGTTCAGTAGGAGGTTCTTCGGAACCAAGCTTCAGAAACCTATGCAGTCTCTTAAGAACAATGTTCTAAGAGTTATTTTCGGATACTTAACTTTAAGTGTCCCGTGAAGGGTCAGACATTACACCTTATCATCCTCAACGATACGTCATCCAATACCGAGTTTTATGACATTTCTGACGGATTGGTCTTTCAACCACAGTTTTCTTCTGAATTATCATCTCGAATATAGGGGTCGGGATTTTAAGACTTTCTCTCTATTTCATTGGTATTAATTTCATGCATTTCGAAGCCTTTTGACTTTGGGGGCTACATCGACTTCTTGGTACAACTCACGAAGATCGCGGTTGTATGTATCTTCTCCTCTATTCGTCTAAGAATTTTTCTTTCGAAAGAGATCAGTTTCAGCTTCGCTCTCAGCTTACTGGGGCAAAACTCGGTCTCCTACTAGAAATGACTCACAGGTAACTGGCTGAACATAATGGATTGCTGAAACTGCGACTTGAGTTTCAGCTGCAATAGTTATCAAAAAATGTGGTACTGATCATTTTTTCGTGCAATGCAAATTTCTAGCATTTGCTTTTTGAGTTAGTTTTGTTGGTCAGCTGATTGAACATTGAAGCCTTTTGCAAAATTATCAAATTCATTATATGAAGATTTGAAGAGAACTTGGTGTTCACTTCAGCCTTATGTAAGCCTGCATCGAGGGGTTTGACTAGTTGGATTTCGAAATGTCAAAAGTCCTGCACGCAAAAGTTAAAACTTGGCCAACTCTTGCAGCTACGACTGCAGCTCTGTCTAAAGAAGCGTTGCAAAATTGAATTCGTCTGTATCCAATATTTGGGCACGTATTCCCGCTACAGCTAGAATTAAAGCTCCATCTCCATTGTGTTCGCCCAGTAAGTTTTTGTTGAGCTTTTTTCACTAAACCATAGCAACTTAAGGTTCTTAAAGTAATTCTTAGCGTGAACTCCACTTTGATGAAATTAGTTACTCTGAGGTAGATGAAGTCTTTAACTGCTGATATCAGTAGTTCTAGATGATGTTTGTTTGTTCTACAATCCTCATTTAATTCAAAGCCAATAAGTTTCGCTGGCTCTTAAGTCACTGTGAATAATTTCATCATTTCGTTTCGTTCAATATTTCCTTCCGGGAAAAAGATCGCCTTATTTTAGATGAGATATGTTTAGCTGATGGTGCATTTATAGGGCATGCTTTCATTTTGCCATTGATGCTTGTTGATTTGATGCATGCATCCTAATAACACCTTGGTATCTGAAGAGTTTCGCTGATAATTCATCAGAGCCTAAAGACTTGCTGTTAGTAGGTGTTGGAACTGGTTCCTTATCAACTCGAAATTGTTTTTAAAGGACCACACAAAAATTGGCATATTGTCCCAGTTATATCATTTGGTCACTTCAGTTTGGCACAAAACCTGCAAGTGAGACAGCAAACTTAACTCTAAATCTTTCGGGTGGTAAGCAATTTCTTTTCCCTAGACTTTGGAGAAAAAACCATCCTAGTCGAAAGGTACCGAAGTCAAAGATGTCAGACGTGTGCCTTGCTACGACTATAACATGGTTGATATGGTTGGCGGCTCAATTTGGACTGCGCAAGTAAGCACTTTGGATTCTTTGCTTCAGAAGTATAATCCAACTTTTAATCGTTCAATGAGTTGCTGCTAGGTCGATTATAGGCGTTATCTCGTTTCGTGGGAACAGTGCTTAAAAATACTCAGCCAAAATTTTTTCTTTCCGAATATGCCTTGAAATGGCGCAACACTGTGAAGTGATTTTTGCTTTCCAGCCAAAGTTCTGATCGCCGGTCTCGCCAGGGTTGTCCTGAAGAAAACACGAAACTTCAGAGTAGAAAGTCTTCAAACCTTATACAAAATCTTTATTGAAAATAACTCTTAAATCTATAACACACAATATACTGCTACTAATATTTCACTTAACTCGGGTAATTGAATGATCTACGGGCATCAACTCTTTGGGATTCTAATCTTGCTGCTTCTTGTCGGTCGTACTGGTTGCTGATGATTCGGATCTGTTACTTGGTTACGGGTATTCTGGTTTCTGGTAAATTCGGCTTCGAACTGGTCCTATCATTCGGATGTCGGGCTTATGACTGGATCTAAAGGTACAACGCCCCTGGTGGTACTAATCCGCAGGTACTAAACACTGGTGGCACCAGAACAGCCGGCTAAACGCTCTGGTAGATCAGCAGGTACAAATCCCCCTGGTGGCACTAATCAGCAGGTACTAAACGCCCCTGGTGGCACAAGAACAGCAGTCTAAACTCTCTGGTAGATCAGCAGGTACAAATCGTCCCTGGTGGCACTAATCAGCAGGTATTATACGCCCCTGGTGCCACTAGAACAGCAGGCTAAAGGCTCTGGTAGATCAGCAGGTACCGAAGCCCCTGGTGGCAATTAGGACATCAAACTTCGAACTAAGACCCCTTACGACTGGTGGGGGAAGCCTTAATAAGAAATAGCTGGACAATCTGACCTACCTTATCTTTCCATGAAACCCATTACCACTGAAGCTTCGCAAAAGCAAAAGCGACTGGGCCGCTTAACTGTGTGTATGATCGAAAAGGTAGTTACATTCCGTTCATCTAGGTAGGTCCTCATGATGACTTTTCATTAAATACTGAATGAGAACTATATAAGTGGTGAACGAAAAATATTAATGTAGTTGATTTTCCTGTGACGTCATGTCTCCATGGTGCTCGTGAATCGAAATTCGTAAATTACAATTTTACTTGTAATATCAAAATAACATGTGAAAAAGCATGGAACGCTTCGTTACAACACCAATTTGAAATCTTACTCCAGACAGCCTTCGTACAGTTTGTGCAGGAGCTTTTAAATTTTTCTTTTTCACGTTTGCTGTAAAATTATTCAAAGATCGTTTCTTTAGCGGCACTACACGAACGTGGAATACTTTATTTGGTCCGATATTCCTCTGCCATTGCGATATTCAGAGATTTCAAAACCAATCTCCTTTCAATATCCTTTCCTGTGCTCAAACAACATTATGGCTAGTCATAATTTTTGCTAGACAGATCCTATGCATTATGTCTGCTAGTACCTTCAAATATCGGCTTATAAAGCGTTAGGGAGGACTCAAGAAAGAATAGTAGACATTGAGATTAAAATTTTCTAACTTCCAGGGCTCCTAAAATAAGTTAAGGCCTCTGTCATAACTTAACGGAAAGTTACTTCCATAAAACATATCCTTACCTATAGGAATACACTGAACCAAAAAGGTACATAATATCAATTAAAAATTTGATTGCGACAATGAACTTTTTAATTAAAACTCGTCCAATAAACTAGTTTGTTGCGACAATAAACGGCTGTTTATTGATTTCATTTTTCCATAATTTTTCAATAAACTGTTTATTTATAAAAACTGTTTATTTTTAAAAACGTATACCTATAGGTCCTTGTTCGCAGGCTAAGAAGTTGTTTGAATGACCATTGTAATAACTAAACGAGAAAAGTCCAATCAGTTTTGATCCGACTTATCTACCAAAATCGAGCATCTTTTTAAGTCTTAAACATTACTCTTTTAAAAAAAAATCAACTCTTATACTCGCGCAGTTAGGAAACCTCATCAGTTTATAATTAAGCCCAACTTTGGACGTACTGTTAAGTGCTTAATTCTTAAGATAGCTCTGTTTTTCCCTCGCATTTTGACTTTCAGAATTTAAAAATGAACGTTTCTCGACGCGCGCGCTATGTTGAACCGATTTAGGGTAGTCAAAGCCCCTTTATTGCACCCATAATTAAAAAAAAAATTATTTCAAGATCGAGAAGGTCAAAACAACTTCTGTTTTTGAATGAAACTTCAGGTTGAACTTTATGGTCAAAAATTAGAAGACTCTCATTAAGACCTTCCGGAAAGAGAAGCTCAATAGAGCTCTAAAAAAATTAAATAGTGCTTCTATTCGATTCGCCTCGCGCCTTGTCCATCTTAAACTTCATCGGCAGTATCAGATTCGAGCCTGTGTCCATCAACCTCTCATACCCACTATGAGCCTGAGCAGTTGATAAAACAGTAAAAAAAGGACTTCACGTGCAGGCATTTTCCATTATAATATTCTTGGATCTGGGATGTGAGGGTGTAGATACGACATTTGGGTTTTCTTCCCTTAGTCTTAGTTTTTGGTGGACATTGCGGTTGTCGGCCAGCACAATTTCGTGTCCTGTCGCCGTTGTTACCGTTGGCATCGCTAATGTTGGCTCCTTTCTTCTTTATCGGCCTGTGCGCCCGTGCGGTGCGGAGCGGTGAAGAATTTTGTATGTAGGTACATATGTATAGTTATTTCTGTCATTTGCTATTCCCATCCTAAGTATTGGCAAGCTTTGGCCCGTTGGTGGACACGTCCTGCCTGATGGCTGAAATGTTTTTTCTCCACTTTGCGGAGACAGCAGAACGTCTATTCAAGGATATACCTTTTTTGGCAACGACAAGTGGTCATCGTAGTTTCTGGGTGATGTCCGTCGACCTGTGTAACTCCCACTTTTTGGATTTCGACCTTTTTTTTTTAGTGCTCGCACAAGGCACTTGATATAGTTTTGGGTTGTGTTGATGATGATGCTGGCTGGATACAGCGGTGACGGTGGGTGGGGTTACTTGTGTGTCAAGGTTTTGTACTATTCGGACGACCGACGACGCTCGAAAAAGACCCACCCAAATTTGGTTACTTTAGCCACGACAATATTGGGGATTGCTTCTTTGGGGTGATTTATCGTCATCACAGATGTCCGAAATGTGCGGAACAATTTTAGTTGGAATTAACTTTTGCGGAGCTTATAAAGTGAAAAGATGGAGCACTCTATGTTGTAAGTTGTATAGTGGCGAGAAATACTTTTAAACATGTAATAAGTGCTGCAGTATGCTGAAAGCAATATTAATAAATTAAAGAAATAAATAAGTTTAAGTCGAAAGGAAAAGGGCTCACAAGAGATGTCATTTAATATTTCATAACGACTGCTCAAGAGCATAGGTTAAGCTAAGTAATTGCTTTATGCTCTTTATAGCTACTCAATTTTAAGTATAAAAAATTGTATGGCAAGTTTTAAGGTTAGGTACGAAAAAATCGAATCCTTGTTTTTTGAGATTTCGAATTTCATTAATGTTTTGAAAAATCAGTATAGGTAGCTACTTAGGCAAATATTGGCAATTTATGCATTTGTAAGAAAAATCGAATTCGAGATTCTGATTAGATCTTTCAATGATATGAAAAAAGAAGTAGTGGATCCAGAAATTCTGTCCTTGGCATCAGTTTTTAACTCAATCTTTTCTTTAATTTTCACACACTCAAGAAATTAGAACTACACTTACATATAATTTGGTGTTGGAACACAGTGTCGGTGTTTAGATAATGTTTTTGAAAATTGTTTGAAAAATCGTTCATCACAATGAATGGGAAAAATCGAGAAAGGCAAAAATTCCACATTCGAGTAGTACGGCTATTAGAAGAACCTCAATATTTGGCGGTATAGCCGAAGTATGGTTCGAATAGATAGACGAAAAGCAGGGGACGTTATGACAGTGTTCAAGAAAAAAAAAAGTTTCCTTAATTGATGTTGCCTCTTGTAAGTCTTAGGGGTCTATTCTGAACTATATCCAACAGGTTGAAATGAAAAATGGGGGCACCAGCCTAGATATAAGAGTTATGCTCAAGTTTTTGGTGGTTGTATGCCTTGTAGATCGTAGCGAGATCTAAGGAAAAAAAATTTGTGTGTAGCATCGTTTTTTAAAAAAACCTAAACATTTCGCTGCGTTTTTGGATAAGACATAGTCATTAAAACATTTACCGACATTGGAAAGCATTAAACTGTTGAGATCGGATCTAATGAGCTAAGCATACACTGCCGTTTCAGTTTCACAGCCGAAGAATGGGGTTGTGACTTGTGAGTCTGGAACGAATATGCAAGGCTAAGGGTTCTGCAGTGAAACATGAAAGTGGATTAGGAATTTCAGACAAAGGATTATTTATAAAAATAAGGAAGAGTGTTAAAGACAAAACTGATCCTTAGGGCTCTAACTTTATAAATATCACACTTGAAACTGTTCAATACCCCTTGTATTGAGCGGCCCGAAAGGTCATTTCTAATCGAACGAAGAAGACAGTCTTCTATACCAAATGCATGCGTTTTCTATAAAAGAGCTTCGTTCCAAACTCTATCAAATACTCTAACTCTAATCAATTTTTTTTTTATTGGGAAAATACGTACCTATTAACAATTTGTCAATGTTTCCGGTTACAAAATGGTCTCATCCTTGTGATTCGATTGGACTTTGATGTTCAACTTGACTCATTAATGTCGCCATGACCATCGCCACTGCACTCTGATTTTTAGTCCGTGCTGGTGCTCTTTTATGATCTAACTACAAAAATCCATTCTTTGACTGAGATGCGGACTGCAGTTGAACCCAAACTAAAGCACGTGATCTCTTTATATATTGGTGATATTCTCGTCAAAAGAATTCAGAATTGAGGATTCGTTTCGTTAGTTCCCATAAAAAAGATAAAAGAAAATTTATTTAAAAATACGTTTTAAGTTTTGTCATATGGGATCACATCTAAAATTTAGGTTACCAATAGCAAAAGTTTAACTACTCTTAATGTCTTAACCCTTAGACCTTCATGCAGGCTTAGGAAGGATAGGAAATTATGCTCAAAAGTAAAATCCGAATTGCGCTCTTGGCCATTTAAGCTAGACTGTGCTTTCGGCTGTTTATTCGCTAGCATATTGATGTAGGAATATCTAGTAAGGAATCTGCACCATCTGCCATACTACACGTTGTTGGAAAATGGACAATCTGTTGGATTTTGGAGATTATGTGCACCACATAACACACATGCCTTTAAGAGTAGTCTTCTGCCTTATGGCCCAGATTTGTATGTATGTATTTTGCTAGCAAAATGAAAGGAAAGGTAATCGAGAAACATACCTTCATTATTTATTATGTTGTCTTTCATGAAAGTGGAAGTGTTGGAAGTCAGTATTATATTGTAACAAAGCGTTACAATACCTACATACTCTTAATCGCCTTACCGAGCAAAACGCTACAACATCTACATACCCCTAATCATATTACTGAGCGAAATGTTACATCTTTATACCGCCTCATTAAATAATCATATTGCACATTCAGTGTGCACCTGAAGTCATGTAAACATTACTAACATTTTGTCTCTAATATTCTCAATTCACACTGACTTATAGTCGCATATTTGGTTAATGAAAGTAAAGAAAATGACAAAATTAGGCGTGTTTTGTTGAGCTTCTTAATGTACACATTAAGAAATGTTACACATTAAGCTGATTTTGCACATGTAAATACAACAACAAGTTAACAGCACATTCAATTCACTCTTCAGCAATTTTAATGTAACATTTCTTAATGTGTACATTAAGAAGCTCAACAAAACACGTCTATTATATTCAGAAATCAGAATGTTATTAAAAATCACGTTATTCATTGCCAGGCCCTTTGCTTAGTGGAAACCCCTTGCCAGACACCCTTAATGTTCATGAAAAAATAATTCTACTTACGTTATATATTATACGGGGTGTCCAACAGTCACCGCCCCAAATGAAAACCATGGATTCCTGAGGTCATTTTAAGTCGAAAAACTCAAGAGGTAATTTTCTCGTTTTCGAGTTATAACGGTTTTTATGATGTTTGCTCTCTTTTCCCTTAACTGGCTTTATCTTTGCCAAACTACATACGTCCGATTCGTAAGATTTTTTTATAACCAATCAAGAATTTATTACAGTTTTAGGCTGAAAACACACCAGATAAAGCAAAACGTGTTTTTTTGTTTCGTGAAACAAGACACACCAAAGAAAACGAAACAAAACACATGTTTTTTGTTTGAAGTGTTTCGATGGTGGTTGTCGAAAATACATGCTATTGTATACGAGCAACACACACCGAATGCAACAAAACTGTTACCAACAAGGGTCGTTGACGATAATTGCATACTTTCTTATGGCGCAACGCACACCAAATGAAACAAAACATAAAAACAAAAGCAAAACAGAAAAACATGTTTCGTTGCCTATAGCTGACCTATTGTTTTTTGCAAAACGAAATTTGGATTCCGTTCTTTTTATTTTCTTTTTCGTTGCACTTCACAAATTGTGCGCGAATTTTTAAATAAATATGGACGTACATAGATAGAGAAAAATTGATTTTTTTTTAATTGAGGCAAGAAAAGCCCTATCTATAGTTATAAAAATAAGGAACATACCTAAACTTACTATTGATAAGCTGTGGATTGCTACTTCCTATACTATGACATTTTTGAAGATGGGCAAGATTAAAAGCTTTTCTCTTTTCTTATAAATAAACACATAATGTCTATTTTGTAAACACAAAATTGTTATTTGTGTTTACTTGCCGTAGAGTTATAATCTTTCAGCCGGAGTTAAGTTTTTACGATAGTTCGTATTTTGTTTCATTTCAACGCACACCGAACGAAACAAAAAACAAAATGTTTTGTTTTGTTTTATTCTGTTTCGCTTGGTGTGTGTTCAAATAAAAAATGTTTTTTTTTGACTATCGAATAAAAAACGTTTTGCTTTATCCGGTATGTGTTCAGCCTTAGTTTGTCCTAAAACTTTTTTTTTTTCTGCGGACAACCGTTTCTCCGCAATTTTGCATCAAACCCAATTTTTTTCGTTTTTTAAGTTGTTTTTTCACTTTGATATCATTTTATTAAGAAAAACACGTTAATGAGTATTAATTTTTTTGCTTATTATTAAAGCCCAGCTTATTTTCTTAAAAAAGATATTTTTTTCCTTAAAAAGAATACTAACAGCCCGATTCTGTATTTAGCTGATAAATTATTAGCTAATGATAAATTATCAGCTTTCTTGTCAGCTGACAAATTATTAGGTATTCTACAAAACACCTGATAGAATAAAAGCTATAAACAGCTTTTAAATTCACCTCTCTTGGTGGTGAATTTGAAGTCTCAAAATAAAGAGAAAAAAAAACATAAACAATGGAGGAACCAGCAGCAAAGTAAGTGAAATTTATATATTTTATTAATATTTTAGTTTTTTTACAAATATAAATATAATAATATAATATAAATATATAAAAAAGTATAACACAGCCAGCACCCGTGTTACGAACGGCAACGATGTTTTCTGATCATCATAGGGCAACAAATCATTAATGAACTGACGGCAAAACGCCCGGCTCAGTCGGAAGTTTTTTATAAATTCCCTTTCCGGCAAACTGAAGGGATCGCTGGCATCTCTCAATGCTTTCAGTTGCACTCTTCTCTCTTTTTTTCGTCAATCTCTGCTTCATCGTCACTCAATAACAATAATAACAACAACTCTTCTTCCATTTTAATAAATTTTTTTATTATTGTTTATTTTATTATTATTATTATTGTTATTATTATTATTATTGTTATTATTATTATTATTGTTATTATTATTATTTATATTTATTATTATTTTATGTTTTGTATATATTTTACGCGTTCAAAATATAAACAAATACAATTGTCAGTACCTTTTACACAGCTGATAAATTTGTCAGTAAAAGAGCTTTTTTTTAAGGCATAGAATACGAAAAGCTGATAGTTATAAGGAACTTGGTAATTTATCAGCTATGTTGAATTTATCAGCACGACAGAATCGGGCTGTAAATGTAATTAACAAAAAATAAACAAACTGAGTGAACTTAAAAAAAAAAAACTAATTTAAACTAAATACAAAATTCATTCAAATGAATTAAGACTTTTTCTGAGCTATTGTGGTTAAGAAAAGGACAAATAGATAAAGTTAATTAGTAAGACCGTCAACTAATGTAAACAGTAAAGATTTGCATTATGATTTGAAGGTTGTAAATGTCTTTCTCGCGTGATCTAGTGTCCGCGTCTTTCACTTGTTACTCCATTTTGGTTTTGTATTTGAAGTTGAAGTGTTTTTTTTTTTAATTATTTGTGAACAATGGATTACACCAATCAAGAATATTTGGAAATGTTATCAATATACGATGAAATGGGACGATCTGCTCGAAGTGCAGCTCACGTATATGGCCAACGTTTTCCAAATCGACGTCATCCTGATGGCCATGTCACACTTTCGGATGGAGGAAAAGGTTTTGCGATTGTTTTGCGATGATCCTGTCACGAGCACTCGAAGAGCAGCTTGTACTCAATAGATACCGAAAAGCTCAGAAAAAGTTTTAATTCATTTGAATCAATTTTTTATTTAAAAACTAGTTTTTTTTTTTAATTCACCCTGTTTATTTTTTGTTAATTACATTTAGTATTCGTTTTAAGGAAAAAAATATCTTTTTTAAGAAAATAAGCTGGGCTTTAATAATAAGCGAAAAAAATTAATATTCATTAACGTGTTTTTTTGAATAAAATGATATCAAAGTGAAAAAACAACTTAAAAAACGAAAAAAATTGGGTTTGATGCAAAATTGCGGAGAAACGGTTATCCACAGAAAAAAAAGTTTTAAGACAAACTAAAACTGTAATAAATTCTTGATTGGTTATAAAAAATTTTACGAATCGGACGTAGTTTGGCAAAGATAAAGCCAGTTAAGGGAAAAGAGTGCAAAAATCATAAAAACCGTTATAACTCGAAAACGGGACGAAAACGAGAAAATTACCTCTTGAATTTTCGACTTAAAATGTCCTCAGGAATTCATGGTTTTCATTTGGGGCGGTGACTGTGGGACACCCCGTATAAAAAAATTAGCTTTTATACTATAACGTAAGTAGATTTATTTTTTCATGAACATTAAGGTTGTCTGGCAAGAAGTCTCCACTATGCAAAGTGTCTGGCAATGAATAACGTGATTTTTAATAACATTCTGAATATACGAGCAATACCAAAATATCAGCCTTTATGATTTGGCGAAAGTAGATCGGTATTTTTCAGACCTTTAGTACCGTTTTAATGCCACGGCCACTATGACCCAAACTTCATAATGGTCCATCGTTTTTACCTTTGTTTGGAGCATGCACTGACAAACTTTCAGCTTTTATAAAATGACGAAGGTCTGGCGTTCACGGGATCTTAGACTATTCGTAAGCAATTCCAGCTTCTGAAAATAGTCTCTCACTATATACACTAGTACTGGGAGATGAAAGGGGATACTGTACCTACACGATACACGATTCGTGGCATCTCTATAATGAATCTAGTTGAACCAGTGGAATGTCTGACAATAGTTCTCGTAAATCGTTTCGCAAAAACTTAGTAGCTTAGTAAACTTAGCTTAGTAATAATTCGAAAATGCTATTTAACACTGTTTCCAATTACACCTGCCAACATATTGACGCTAAATTTGTGTTGAAATGAGGACTACATTTGCGTGGATTCTCCAATGTTTGAAGATTTCGAAAATTTGTGATCCCGTCTCTTGTAAATTGTAATAAACTTGTTGTCATCCAAGCTCCGCTCCAGGAATTAGTTAGAAAACTCAAGCCGCTTTTATGATAATCGAGAAGCAATTCTTGAAAGGGTGTATGATGGTATAAGTAAGGATTTTCTTAATGCATTGATGGATCAGTTGTAACAGTTTCCAGCATTCTTCCTTTCTATTTGTGCTCCCGAGTTAGGTGGTGTATGTGAAACTGTTCCCGTTGTTCAAAGTCTGCGATACGCATTTCCAAAAACTCCTTCACTAGCAAGTCTTCGGTTAGGATAGAGTTCATGGGAACGTTGTACTAGCAGAATCTCCATTGCACATCCCATAAACGTAAGTAAAGTATGTGTTTTCTTGGTTTGTAAACACAGGAATATCGAATGGCGTTTCTAAGCAGTTCTCACATTTACATACAAAATGGACCGGATGAATTCATTTTTTTTCCTTATCTTTTATAAAAATTTAGTTGAAAAATTTTCCTAATAGGCTCTCATACACCAAACCTAAACATTTCTGTGAAAGTGAAATAAATAAAAGAAAATAAGGGTTTTGTAGCTATATTCATAAAATCAAGCATGCTTTCAAACTTTCTAATAGATATTCAAAATACAAAAACAAACGATTAATTGTTATGACGAGGCGAACATAATTGCCAATATTTTAATTCTAGATCAGATCCGACAGGCTTCATGATTAAGAGTTTGATCAGCCAAAAAATTGACGATTGAGGGGTCCAGAAAATTCAGGGCCAAGACACAGTCATCAGTCACACCCATCCGGTATTAAGGCCGAAAAAGTTATCTACCCATATTTATTCTAGAGTGAGGATGAAATATAGAACAAAGATCGAACGCTTTTTGCAACCAATTACGGAAGATAACCTTAAATTGTGGTTCGAATAAGATGAAGCGACTGCGCACACTGCTAGGCAAACTATGTACCTGCTGCGTGAAATTTTTGACGAGCCTTTATAGTTTCAAGAAGTTCAGACCCGACTTTTTGAGTGGAGATATTTAAATGACAATGTGTATTTTGAAAGACGAGAGACTATTAGATAGCTGAAGCACAATATTCAAAAGGAAATATGCAGCATGCAACCAGGAGCTTTACGTTGCCAGACGTTCCAGTTTACCCGGTACGTCCCGGATTTCAGACCTTTCTTCTGTCCCTCCGGGGCAGCATTTTTCCGGGTTTCAAACTCACAAAATAATACCTAATTGACCTAAATATCTGTCAGTGATAAAGCAATCGCTGCATTGTGATTTAACCTTAAGAAATTACTTTTTATAATTTCAATAAAACTAACCTACTTAACGAAAAATATATTTTTGCAAACTGATATCTGTCATTAAAATTGACAAAAGAAAAATATTTGCAAATGACAAATAACAAAAAAGTCAATTAGTTAGTAATTAATAAAAGAATTTATTTATTTTGATCTACATTTGTGCTTTGTACGAATATTCGTAAGATATACTAAGTATTTGTTCAGTGGTATTGTATTTATTAACTTGTCTGAAGAAGGGTGTAATCACATCTAAAACGTCACAAATAAAGAAATATTAACAAAAAATTGACCTTGAGAACACTTAAGGACAAACATAATTGTATTTATAATAACTTATTTAATTTTAAGATACTTTTTAGTTTTTTAACTTTATTTATATACTATATGACAATCACCCCAGTTCTGATTTTCGTTCGGAATTGAATTCGTTACCGAAATTGATTTTCGTACGGATTTGAAAACGACGTTCTTAATTTCGTACAAATTTGCCTTGCAATGGTACCAACATTCAGACAGGTTTTCTGTTACACATGTGTCTTCCCCTTCATAAAAGACAAAAAAATAGTTTTTAAAGATATATTTTTAAAAATACTTACATATATTTTTAGATTTACGAATTCAAATTCTCCAGACAAAATCGAAACGAAATGAAAACGAAAGTATTACTTTCGTAAACGAAAATCAGAACAGGGGTGAATAAAATCAGTTAAAAAACTATTTTTTAAATAAAAAAAAACATTGCCTTTTGTTATTATGTATTACAATGGTTCATTTCAGAGAACATATTTAATGGTAGTAAATTCGAATGGAGCAGTATAATTTACGAAATTAAATTACAAGTGCAATGGTAAATATTACAATAATATTCGTACATTGTACGAATGGGAAATAGGACCATGCTTAAATGTACCAGTAGTATTCGTACAATATACGTTTGTTTTTCTACGAAGACTAATAAAATATTCGTAATATGTACTAATATACGTCCATTCTACGAATAATGACCTCAACCTATCCCACTCGCTGGAAAAAAATCCCAGGTTATCCCCACCTTAAACGAGGAAAGAAAATAGAATACAGACCCATAGCTATCCTTCCTTTTTTATACAAGGCTTTTGAATCCATCTTAAGTAACCAGATAAAAAAAATATATTAAAGACACACGTCTTCTTAACCCACTCCAATCGGGATTTAGATCTGGACACAGCTGTATCTCAACCCTTTTGCCTTTTAAAAGTCTTTGAAGATAAATCACCAAGACAGGATTTAGACTATAACTATACAACTGTGATAACCTTACTTAGCTTTTCCAAAGCATTTGATTGCGTTAACTCTTATCTCCTCTGTGATAAACTGACGACTTATTTTAATTTCTACGACACTACCAAAAATCTTATTTATTCGTACTTGACCAATCGCATGGAAGCTGTATCGTGTAATGGTAAAATGATCTATCCTTGGGCCTTTACTGTTCACTTTGTTTATTAATGATTTGCCATCTGTTTTATCTTACTATCAGTTTCATATTTACGCGGACGATGTTCAGTTATATACAGGGTGATTGGCATAAGGTGTGACAAAAAGCTAGGGCGTGTAGGTTGGACTTAGACAAGAAAAAAATCGTATGGGAGGGGGGGGTCTATTTCCCCCCGTTTAGGCGGCGGGGCAATTTAAGAAAAAAATCACTTAAAACAAAAAAAAAATTATTAAAAAATAACGGTGATACCTACAGAGTAATGCTATAGCATTTTGAAAAGCCAGAAATACATTCTTTAATTTTGTTTTTAAATAAAGTTGTTCGAGTGAATAGTTTTTGAAAAATTATTTTTCAAAATCAAAATTTTAAAAAAAAAATGAAAACATTTTTTTTAAACAATTTTTTTTCAAAATTTTACGTAATTATGTATTATTTTTGTATTCAATATTCAATGCTCTCATTAATTTTTGAACAAACACAAAAAACCGGATGTCAAAATGTTTTGTAGTTTTTGCGAAAATCAAAAATAACAAAAACTACTTTTGTTCTAAGAAAAGCCTTTTATTTTAGTTTTTATACGTCTTTGGATTCTTACGTGAATTTACGATTGAAAGGATTAACTTTCTTTTTACTATTTTTTTAATTATCGTCTTATAAACATACAATAATGTGACAAAGTACTGGATTAACCATATTTCACACATTTTTTCATTGAGAACACCTGCGTGAGAGCATTGGATTAATATTAACCTGCGAATGTTTTTTAAATAATTTTTTGTAATAAGCTTTAGTTAAAAAATAGTTAAAAATTTAAATAAACAGTAACTATGTATTTTATCTAAATATGCATGTATTTCTTATTTTAATTGATTTCAAGATTCAGGAACATTCTTGTTCTTATTTCGCAATTGCACTTTTCTGTCACTAGTTAGGGCGTGTAACGTTGCATTATTTAAACAACATTCGCAGGTCAATATTAATCCAATGCTCTCACGCAGGCAGGGGCGAACGCAGGTAGGGGTTTTAGGGGTTCAAACCCCCCCCCCCCCCCGAAACGACCAAAAAAATAAGGGTTCATTTTGTTAAAGAAAAAAAAAAAAAAAAAACAAGTGTTATTTTTGTGCATAAATTCTTCTGATAGTGTTGTTTTTTCTTACGATTTATAGGTACTATAAGGCAAGTAATGCATTCGTAAAAAAAATCGAACTCAAGATTTGTATCAAAGTTGATATTACTATGATAGCGAAGACGAAAAATGCGGGTCCCAAAATTCTGTCTGTCTGTCTGTTCGAATACGGCCTAAAAGGCTGGGCCGATTTTCGTTAAACTTGGTAGATATCGTTTTGAATTTTTTTCCCCCACACGTTTTTTTTTTTCCTTTTCTTTTTAAGACCAAAAAATAACGGTACCTGCCATACGATTTTTTTTCGAAATCTTATAAATATTTTTTCCTCAAAAACAGTCCCACAGCACTTTGAAAAAAAAAATTCATAAAATTTCCAAGGTTTAAATATTATTGCGTATACAAATTTTAAAAGGTTTATTTTTTGATTCTTAAAAAAAATTTCAAAATTTTTTTCTGGAAACTCGAAAACCACATGCTCAATTTTTTTTAGACTTGATAAATAAAAGTTTTTTTAATATAATCTATAAGATCTGAGGAAAAAAATTTGTTTTACCTAAAAATAAAAGTACCCACAATACAAAATGTTAAAAAATGGTTTTCGAAAATCGTTTTTTTTCTCAAAAACGGCTCCGAGAATTTTGATATTTTTTTTTGTTTCGATTAGTCTTTACTTTTAGAGAAGCTTCTAAGAAATTAAAAAAAAAAACATTGTATTTTAAGAAGAAAAATATTTTTTTAAATTTTTTTAAAGAAAAAAATTTATTTTTTTTTTTGAAAATTCGATACCTCAAAAACTGCTCAATATGTTCTTTGTAAATTAAATTTTTATTCGAACAATAATAAAAAGTTTAAATACGCGTACCAAATTTTTTTCTCAAATATGTTTTAAAAATTTTTTATACAAAAGTTTATTTTTTTAAGAAACCACTAAAACGAATTACAATTTTGTTCTTTCATAAACTAATATTTGCTCAAAACACATGTCATCCTGCGTTTAGCTCCAACTACTAAAGGAGTTTTAGTCATTTAAAAAATTAATTTTATGCTTTTTCTCTAATAAGATTAATTTTTGAAATTCTTAGTCTTTTACATAAGAGCAAGTTTGTGCGACCCAGTCGTGCATTTTATTTTATGTGTCTTCGTATTTTAACGCAATTTTCTTAATTTCAAGAGACGAATCGAACGGCAATTCAGTTTTTGATAATTAACATTATGTATAGGGCAGAAAACGAACGGAGCAAATATACCGATACAGATATCCATGTTAATCTTAAGGGCTGATTTATGGCTAATAAATGATTTCGATTTTTATAAGTTTGAGTTATTGATGGCTCCAAGGTCGGAGTGTGTTGAATTACAGCAATAGAAAAAACTCACTTATTTCGTTTGTGTGAAAGTTACAGTTACAAATGAGTAGCACATAGCAACCTCTGATAGCGTTTTGGTTATAATTATGTAGTACTATAGTTAACGTAGGTACCAATTGAGTGTTGCTGGTGTCCTTATCTTTTCGTATAACTCTTTTTCTTTGATCGCAAAAGTACAAGTTATAACTTCACGTCTTAATATATGCCGGATTTAGTTTTGCAGATTTGGACCACTAGGCGAACCTAGAACTTATTATAACTCTATTGTTAGGTACACTTATGGAATCCCTTGCACTCTTTTTCTTCTTGTTGCATTAATGATATTTTACGAACCAAATAATGGCCTCCATCACAGGGCCCGTAGTAAAAGTCTATGTCTAACAATTAATTCCGGAATAAAAATGCCCAAATGGGAAGCACCAAAAACGCCCTCGTAGTGAATATTTTCCAACTTTTGGTAACATTATTCAAATTTGCCAAATAGGTATCCGTTGCACCATCTTTATGATGTTTTGTTTTTGTGATTAGCTGTATGAAATTGTTCCGATAGGTCCTATCCCTAAGAGCAAATATCATTTAGTTATAACATATTTATGTTAATTACAATAAAGAATACGTAATTAACAAGTACCTACAATACAGTAATAAAATAATATATTTATGAATATCTCATATTTTTTTGAAAACCCCCCCCCGAAATTATTTTCTGCGTTCGCCCCTGCACGCAGGTGTTCTCAATGAAAAAATGTGTGAAATATGGTTAATCCAGTACTTTGTCACATTATTGTATGTTTATAAGACGATAATTAAAAAAATAGTAAAAAGAAAGTTAATCCTTTCAATCGTAAATTCACGTAAGAATCCAAAGACGTATAAAAACTAAAATAAAAGGCTTTTCTTAGAACAAAAGTAGTTTTTGTTATTTTTGATTTTCGCAAAAACTACAAAACATTTTGACATCCGGTTTTTTGTGTTTGTTCAAAAATTAATGAGAGCATTGAATATTGAATACAAAAATAATACTTAATTACGTAAAACTTTGAAAAAAAATTGTTTAAAAAAAATGTTTTCATTTTTTTTTCAAAATTTTGATTTTGAAAAATAATTTTTCAAAAACTATTCACTCGAACAACTTTATTTAAAAACAAAATTAAAGAATGTATTTCTGGCTTTTCAAAATGCTATAGCATTGCTCTGTAGGTATCACCGTTATTTTTTAATAATTTTTTTTCTGTTTTAAGTGATTTTTTTCTTAAATTGCCCTGCCGCCTAAACGGGGGGAAATAGACCCCCCCCTCCCATACGATTTTTTTCTTGTCTAAGTCCAACCTACACGCCCTAGCTTTTTGTCACACCTTATGCCAATCACCCTGTATAAGCTTCCCTATATCGGTATGATTGAAGATTCTATAGAAAAAATGAACATTGATTTACGCTCAATATTCGATTGGTCTAATCGGAATGAACTCAAACTTAGTCCGGAAAAAACGAAAGCAATCCCAATATGTAAAAATAAACTTGAAAACTTTACTCCCCTTTTCCTAAACGGCTGCCAAATCCAATATGTCACAAATGCGAAAAACCTAGGTATTATTTTCAACAATAGGCTAACATGGGGACACCCATACAGATACTGTTATCTCCAAAATGTATGCTTCACTTCGAGGACTATTTCTGTTATATAGATAGATAGATAGATAGATAGATAGATAGATAGATAGATAGATAGATAGATAGATAGATAGATAGATAGATAGATAGATAGATAGATAGATAGATAGATAGATAGATAGATAGATAGATAGATAGATAGATAGATAGATAGATAGATAGATAGATAGATAGATAGATAGATAGATAGATAGATAGATAGATAGATAGATAGATAGATAGATAGATAGATAGATAGATAGATAGATAGATAGATAGATAGATAGATAGATAGATAGATAGATAGATAGATAGATAGATAGATAGATAGATAGATAGATAGATAGATAGATAGATAGATAGATAGATAGATAGATAGATAGATAGATAGATAGATAGATAGATAGATAGATAGATAGATAGATAGATAGATAGATAGATAGATAGATAGATAGATAGATAGATAGATAAAGTCTTTATTTTTCAATCATTCAAAAGTACAATAGTTTAGATTCAAAAAGATTTATAAAGCATGGCTTGATAAGCCGTCTGCCGGAAGAACTCAAATAAAAAAAAATAAAAAAGTAGTAATACAATAATGAGAGAAAATAATTTAAACAAATAATTTTAAATATATGTGTATACAAGAAATATAAAATTTATAATGAACATTATGTATGTATTTAATATTGCAACTTTTAGTTTAGTCAAAACAAAATAGAAAATACTTCAACTGTCTTATTATTCTTTATTTGAAACAAAAAAGATATTTATGTATGTATACATGAAAGTTTAAGTTTGAATTAAAACAAAAAAAAAAAAAAATTAGAAAGATTTATTATTCAAAATTCAATATCATAATAATGTGACTTTTAGTTTAGTCAAAACAAAAAAAAAATTGAAGAAAAGTACAAGCTTTTAGTTTAGCTAAAACAAAAAATAGTCGAGATACATCTCTTAAGGCTGTTATAAATATATATAAAAAGAAGAAAAAAGGACTGCATGTATAAAATATTTATTTTAGGTAAAGGGTTTTAGTTTAGCTAAAACAAAAAAAAAACAAAAAAGAGCAATTATAATTATATCTCAAAACATATTCATATATTCATTTCGAAAGTTTCTTGCGTGTGAAACATAGCGTATATAAGAGGCTTCCAACCAAGGTCTCCATTTAAAACCCTGACACATTCCGCTAGCGAAAGAAAACTAGAACTAAAATAAAGTCTTCGGATTTCCTGCAGAACTGGACAAAGTGCTAGGAAATGAAAAACATCTTCGTTCTGATTTAGGTTGCAGAGGGAGCACACAGGGTTTAAATCTGTTCTATGAGGCCTAAAATTCAGATCAAGCATTTCGGTTCTAGTCTTGAAAATTAAACTCATTTCGAGTACAGTCAACTCTTTTCTAAAATAATTGTTTTCACCCAGTTTGAGATTAAGCTGCCTGTATGTACTCCTCGATGCTGATTCTGTTCCTCGCAAAACACACAACTGAAACATCGTATCATCTATTACAGATATGCATTCATATAATGAATTTTTTAAATCTTCTAGATTATCCACAGTCAGTGATATTGTAAAATTATGTGATATAGCAAGGTCATACCAGTTTTTGATTGGACTGTAACCGCATCTAAAACAAATCATGAGAATCCGTTTCTGCAGGTTTCGATCTGATCGCTTTAATACCTTAACAATATAATCCGCATTTGCCTTTAGATTTCTCAGAAATATTTGGGGTAAGCCTGACTCCAGGTGAATCGCGTAATTAGGGGTGTTGGAAGGTAACCTAAAAATTTGCTTGAAGAAATACCTTTGCAGGTTTTCTATTTCTTCTAACTGTTCGTACCCGTACACTTCATTCCCATAGCAGAGACAACTATTCACTGTAGCGTTATAGACTTGGAATTTCGAAGCTGGATCCACGAAATTGTTGGCAAAGAACTGAGACCATATGGTATTTATTGCAATTTTCGCAGCATTTGTTTTTGCTTTAATATGTGCGTGAATATTCAAGTTGTATGTCATTATATATCCAAGATACTTAAATTCATCTACCACTTAAATAATCTCACCATCTAGGGTCCAGTTCCGTGCATACCCAATAGATCTGTTTCTAGACCTGAAAACCAATATTTTCGATTTGGTAGTATTGATCTTAAGATCCCACAAGCTACAGAACTGTTTTAGCTTGTTAATCTGAAGCTGTAGAGTAAGCGGGCTATCTGACAGAATCACTAAATCATCTGCATAGAGCAAAACTTTAACAGAAACATCTCCAAAGTGGATTCCTCCAGGTATGTGGTTTTCAACGTCATTAATAAATAAAGCAAAAATAAGTGGACTTAAAACACATCTTTGAGGGACACCTGTATCACATCTAAATTGCCTTGACTTTTTGGAGCCGTTTTGTACAGATGCAGTCATATTTTCTAGTATTTCTGTTAGTAGAGCAATTCTGCCTACTCAAGTTAAATTGAAGTCACTTATCATACCAATAGTACCATATGGGTGTGAGATATTTGCAGATCCTGACTCCAATTCGCTTCGTAGGTTAAAAGTAGCATTCAATGCCATTGCCAGGTTTGTTTTCAACCTCCGAAGGTCCGATCACGTTTCGTCTCAGACTTGTCTCCTATTAAATTGTAATTTGGAAGCTTTTTTTAAATATCGGTGTTGTCCTTTCTTTTCAAACTAATCGCAAACAAGACTCCAAACTACCTATCTGTTTAATAAGCTTAATTTTTGTTCCTCAAATCGTTTCACCTTGTTGCGCTCCTCCAGGTTTTCGTTTATGCTGTCGGACTGTGGAATAATCTTCCCAGTCACATGAGTTCTGAAATCGAACATAGAAAGTTTCATCAACTTTGTTTTTAGGCTAGCGTACAAAATGTCGACAAAAAAAATGTCGACTGGACAAATATAAATTTCATCGACTGTTAAAATGTCGACTGAAGTTTGATCGACAAAAAAAAGTCGCTAGTTTAAAATCTCCACTATTAAAATGTCGACTGAAAACTTGTCGGTGAAAATGTCGACTTTTATCCAAAATTGAGTTAAATAAAACAAGAATGCTCTCTTTTAATATGTTAACTAAATTTTATTATTAATTCAATTTTATAAATTAAAAAAAGGGGAGCGTATCGATTTTTTAAATGCTAAGGAAACTTTGCATACACCCAACCTCGCACCTACCCCAAATCCTATAGTGTGCCCAAGCAGGTGGGTTGCATAGCTCACTGCTTACGCGTCGTAATAAGAAAGGGTATAAGACATCAATCAACATTATTATAATACATCAATCAACATTATTATAAGACATCAATTTTATTTATTAATCCTTAATATCTTTTATTCTATGTTTAATTTCAATTCATTTTAAATAATTTCCTTTCGCTATAAAAAATCACATAATGTAAATAACTTTTTTTAATTTTTGGCAATACTATTTGTATACAATAATTATTTGGCATCACCAACTGCGCAAAAGTAGTATTCAAACGAAAACAGCTGTTGAGGCTTTTATTTTTGAAAGCTCTCTTTCAAAATAGTATAAAAGGCAGCACACGATGCCAACCAAATCACTTTTATTTGGTATTTCAGCGAGCGAAGGTTTCCTAGCGATCCCGTCCTCGAAAAAGTATTAAATAAAAGGTTTTGAGATTCTAACAAGCAAATTAAATCATCACAACGTTTAGCCTGTTTATTTTGGTTACTACGGTTTTACAAACCGCATAAACAATTGAATTGGTTCAGCGTAGTTTTGTTGCCATTTTATTATTTTATTCTTTCATAGCCTTCTTTAATATTTGTTTTCCTTTTGTTTTCTTCTTAATAATAATAAAATTAATTTACTTGTTCTTTTTAATAAATAAAACTTGCGTTTTATTTGTTTAGTTTTTTTCTTTCTTTCTTTTTTTTTTAATTTCCTTTGTTCGTCCGCTTGTTCAGCGTTTACTGCGGTCTTCGGACAGTATAAGCGCGGCAAAGGGTCAAACAAAGCTACATTGACAACTAAATACTACCGATACTTCGAAGGACTGCTGCTATATTCAATATAGCCAAACCCACAATACAATTAATTTGTAACTAGGAAAGAATATTCTCCTACAATTGACGCCCAACAAGTGGAGCATTCTTTGAAGTTACGTAGATCATCGCGTTTGACTTCAACTCAAGCAACAAATAAAAATACAAAAATGGCTAACTTCACAGATAATCAATTTAAAAAACTTATGGAAGCAGTTCAAAGCCAGGCCAGAAAAGGAAGTTTTGCCAACTGTACTTCAAGGTTTAAGGGTGAACGAAACGCAGAGATAGTGGAAGGTTTTATTGCCACTATAAATGTATTTAAGGATGTGGAACGACTCGACGACGAAGACGCCGTCAAAGGTTTTCCGCTTCTTTTGGAAGATAATGCTGTTAATTGGTGGCAGGGTGTACAAAAAGAAGCCAAAAATTGGAACGATGTCATATCATTGCTACGCAGTGCGTATGCTCCAGCTACACCAGCATATCGCATCTATATGGAGTTGTTTGCAACAAAACAGAAACCCAAAGAGTCAACTGATGACTTTATATGCAAAAAACGAGCTTTATTAGCAAAACTACCTGAGCCAGCGCCAAAAGAACCAATGATGATTGACCTTGTGTATGGTCTACTCAGTCTTCAAATCAGAGATGGTGTATCCCGGGAAAGCATCATAACCTTTAAAGACCTATTATCAAAGGCAAGGGCGGTTGAACTTTCAATCTCTGAAAAAGAAACTGAGCATGAACCATCATTAAACTCAAAACTCAAGAGATGCAACTTTTGTAAATATACAGGCCACACCATCAATGAATGTCGGAAGAAAGAGAAGAATGATCTCTCTAAAAAACCAACTGCTCCACCGACACTCGCAACCAAGCTTCATTGTTACAAATGTAAAGCACCTGGATTCATAAGATCTAATTGTCCCACATGCAAGGATCTACCAAAAGGACCATCCACGGTATCTTTTAATTGTATGAAAACTACATTGGGAACAGATCTTCCAACAATTTCAATTACGTCTCATGGTGAAACCGGTTTAGCATATATCGATACTGCTGCCAGAACAAGCGTCGCTGGAAGAGAACTATTTTTGCATCTCCTCCGGAACGGTTCAAAGTTTTACAAAGCTGACACAACTATCACTCTTGCTGACGGAGAATCTTCCGCACAAGAAGTTTACATTGCAGACACAAATATTATATTTGGCAATCGATTACGTCCAATCAAATTCATTGCTCTTCCTAAGGCGACAGACAATAGAACATTGATCGGAATAGATTTCTTGGAACAAAACGGAGTTGTCTTAGACCTAGGACAAAGAATGTGGTACTTTGCAGATCAACCTGGAAAGGCTTTTGATTTCTATGACACAGTTCATACGAAAATTATACGCAAACCTCTACCAGAAAATCCTTTTGAAAGTTTAATGACTTCATCTAAGTTTACTCCTATCTCACCACTTGCAAAAACACCAGAGTTCTTTTCACCACAGAGGAAATCTCAGAATTCGCGAAAACATTGTAGTCCACTCACCGAGCAAAGCCATCATTCATCACCAAAATCAATGAAGCGAACATCTGCATTTCTGTCATGGTTTGAACCTTTGGATCCTATTTTACCAATATCTCGAACTCAAATTCATGATATTCATTCAGAACAAACATCACCTACAAAAATGTTGATCAAATCATCTATGGAAACCAACGATTATTCACCAAATTCCATTCAAAATATTTTTAATGACACTTTGAGGAAAACAGATCTTACTCCAGATCGCAAACAAGAAAAAGAAAACCTATTTCCAAGTATGGTGCGCACTCAAGAAGATTTTGATCCCGATTCCTTCTTCACAGAAATCTTTTCGATAAATGTCGAACTCCGATCTAATGAAGCTGTAGAATTGAACCAAAGTGATCGTGAAAAATTAAATAATCTCCTGGCACTACATAGCTCTGTATTTGATCCATTAGATGAACCAACGCCGTTTGCAGTTCATAAAATTCAAACGATCAATAGCAATCCAATAGCTACAACCCCTTATAGACTTTCACCAACCAGAAGGGAACAACTCAAAACCGAACTGAATAAGATGTTTCAACAGGGAATAATCGAAGAGTGTGATTCTCCTTGGGCAGCACCCGTTGTTTTGGTCCCCAAGAAAGATGAAGGTATTCGCGTCTGCGTCGATTATAGACAACTAAACAATATCACAGTTCCGGATAGATATCCTTTACCAAGGATAGACGATTTGCTTCACTCAACATCGAACACTTCTTTTAAGAGTACACTGGATCTACAATCTGGATACTACCAAATTAAAATAGATGAGGAAGATTGTGACAAGACGGCATTCATTACACCATTTGGAATGTTTCGTTTCAAACGCATGCCGTTCGGCTTACGAAACGCTCCAGCCACGTTCCAAAGGCTGATGGACAGATTCCGTATTGCTCTAACTGATATACTCATACTTATATACATAGATGACATCATAATATGTTCCAACAACTTCGAAAAACATCTACAAGACCTTCAACTAGTTTTTGAACGCCTTAAGCTTTTTAAACTTAAAGTTAATAGACAAAAGTCAAATTTTTGTTGTCCAGTGGTGAAATACCTTGGACACATTCTCACTAACCACGGTCTTGAAGTAGACCCAGACAAAGTTTCTGCCATCCAAAACCGCCCAGAGCCGAAAAACGTAAAACAAGTTCTTTCATTCTTGCAAACCTGTTCTTGGTACCGCCGTTTCATGGCAAATTTTGCAAAAGTATCAAAACCTTTAAGCGATTTAACAAAAAAGAACGCTCTGTGGAAATGGGGTAAGGAAGAACAATCTTCATTCGAATCATTAAAAAATTTACTCACAAGTGCCCCTGTCCTCAAACAAGCCTGCGATGGAAAGCCTTTTATTTTGAAGACAGATGCCAGCAGCTATGCTGTTGGGGCAGTTTTAGTCCAGGGGGAGAAACATGATGAACATCCAATCGAATATGCTTCAAGGCTCTTGACTTCAGCTGAGCGAAACTATTCCACCACGGAAAGAGAAGCTCTTGGTATTATATGGGCTGTGAACAAATTTAGAGGTTATATAGAAGGAGGTGAAGTAACGCTTTTAACTGACCATCAACCGCTTAAATGGCTTATGAACCTTAAATCACCAACTGGTAGGCTTGCTCGTTGGGCTCTACAACTCCAACCATATAATTTTAAAGTCGATTATACACCAGGAAGGACAAATATTGTGGCCGATATGCTATCCAGACCTCCATGCGAAAACAAAGAGCATTCTGATAACAAATGTGAAATCTGCAACTTTCAAATCGACATGCCTACTAGAAGACCAAAGGAGATTCGAGAAGCACAGCTACAAGACGAACAGTTACAACAAATCATTGAATCTTTCGATAAAAACAATGAGAACGTATCTCGATGGATATCTCGTGGATATCTCCTTAATGATGGAATACTCTACAGGTACTCATCCGAATCAGACTCCAAAAACGCTCAACTTGTGATCCCATCAACAGAAAGAGAATCTATTCTCCATGAATATCATGATGCTGCTACAGCAGGCCACTACGGTGTTGAGCGCACTATTGCTAGAATTGCGAAAAGATACTATTGGCCTGGTATGAGGAATGATATCACCAAACACATCGGCAATTGTCTAGCCTGTCTTAGATATAAGCCAAGTAATATGAAACCAACTGGACTTCTCCAAACGGTTTCCAGTAATCAACGTTTCGAAATACTCTCCGTCGATCTTTTTGGCCCTTTGCCTACAACGCAAGATGGTTATCAGTGGATTCTCATCGCTGAAGATCTTGCAAGTCGATGGATTGAGATATTCCCACTAATAGAAGCCACAGCTGAGAATTGTGCGCTCACTCTTCTCAACGAGGTTTTCCTTCGCTACGGAATTCCACGACGCTTACATACTGACAACGGTGCTCAATTTATATCCGCTATAATGCAACAACTAACTCACTGCCTCGGAATTCAGCAAACACTAACACCAGTTTATCATCCTGAATCAAACCCTGTTGAGCGAAAAAACAGAGACATGAAGACGCAGCTCGCGATTTTAGTAGGCCTTAATCACACATCATGGGCAGATGATCTTCCATCTATTAGGTTTGCCATCAATACAGCAAAATGCCAAAGCACGGGTTACACCGCAGCATATCTTACGTTTGGTCGTGAACTCCGTACAATTGATGATATAAATCATGATTTACGAACCATTGCAGAATCCGAAAACTTCATTCCGCAAATTACGCCTACACTCCTAAAAATATCCGACGTAATGCAGAATGCCAGAGAAGCAACAGAGAAGATGCAAGATACTAATAAGTCATACGTTGACAAAAAAAGACAACCACAACCTGCTTTTAAAGTAGGTGACCAAATACTAATAACTTCCCACTTTCTTAGCAAATCCACGAAAAAATCAAACTGCAAAATTTATGCCAAAACGAGATGGGCCATATGTTATAATCAAACAAGTTGGGAAATCGGCATACCAAGTTGCCTCCAAAGATGATCTCACACTTCCCTTGGGTACTTATCACTCATCAGCAATCACCAAGTACAAACCTTCAGAATTGGGGCTAGATGAAGAACCAGTAATGCCTCTTCGCCGACGAGGGCGACCAGCAAAAACAACCATACAACCTATCGCATCATCGAGACGATCTCAGCGATAGAGGGGGAGATTATAAGACATCAATCAACATTATTATAATACATCAATCAACATTATTATAAGACATCAATTTTATTTATTAATCCTTAATATCTTTTATTCTATGTTTAATTTCAATTCATTTTAAATAATTTCCTTTCGCTATAAAAAATCACATAATGTAAATAACTTTTTTTAATTTTTGACAATACTATTTGTATACAATAATTATTTGGCATCACCAACTGCGCAAAAGTAGTATTCAAACGAAAACAGCTGTTGAGGCTTTTATTTTTGAAAGCTCTCTTTCAAAATAGTATAAAAGGCAGCACACGATGCCAACCAAATCACTTTTATTTGGTATTTCAGCGAGCGAAGGTTTCCTAGCGATCCCGTCCTCGAAAAAGTATTAAATAAAAGGTTTTGAGATTCTAACAAGCAAATTAAATCATCACAACGTTTAGCCTGTTTATTTTGGTTACTACGGTTTTACAAACCGCATAAACAATTGAATTGGTTCAGCGTAGTTTTGTTGCCATTTTATTATTTTATTCTTTCATAGCCTTCTTTAATATTTGTTTTCCTTTTGTTTTCTTCTTAATAATAATAAAATTAATTTACTTGTTCTTTTTAATAAATAAAACTTGCGTTTTATTTGTTTAGTTTTTTTCTTTCTTTCTTTTTTTTTTAATTTCCTTTGTTCGTCCGCTTGTTCAGCGTTTACTGCGGTCTTCGGACAGTATAAGCGCGGCAAAGGGTCAAACAAAGCTACATTGACAACTAAATACTACCGATACTTCGAAGGACTGCTGCTATATTCAATATAGCCAAACCCACAATACAATTAATTTGTAACTAGGAAAGAATATTCTCCTACAAGGGGATTATAAAAAACGAAATTATAAGAGACGGGATTTTAAAAAGCGGGATTTCAAAAAGCAAGGTTATAAAAAGCGGGATATCGTACCCAACCCAAAATAATGTTTCTTTCATAAGTTGTTATTTAAACAAAAAATAAGCACAACTATGATCGACAGTGGCGGCGCCACATGCATGTGAGCATCATTCACTTTGCCACTGTCGACATTTTTCGAGTCGACATTTTTAAAATCTAATTTTTGATAGTCGACATTTTGATCAGTCGACATTTTTATCAATCGTCTTTTTGAAAATCGACATTTTGAAGATCGATTTTTTTTAAATCGACATTTTAAAAATCGGTTAATCGTACCCAACCCTTGTTTTTAATATTTCTCTAATTTCAACTGAAATATTTTGTTTTTGTATTTATCTTTCTTCTTGCGACTTTGCTTTTTGCCTTTTAATTGTATTAAATTAATTTTTATATAATTTGCTGTTAATATTTTGCTACGATTGTATTAAATTTAATGATAACATTCTTGCATTATCCTAAAAATAAAACGTATTATATCCTGTACTATTCATAAGTCAATCTTGATGCACAGCTGTTTTTTAAATTCATGAATATCAAATATCAAATAGGACTATTCGTGGCTGAGAACCACGTATACAATTCGTAGAATGCACGCATGAATTAGTAATATTTACACACGAAATTTTTTGAGTGTAATGTATAATTAATTTGAATACTGTTTACAACTATAGTTAATATAATTCCTTGAAGTCCGTTCTCGAGAAAAGTTCAAAAACGTTTTTTTATCAAATTTACCCATTCATTCCGAAGAAGTCATTTAATATTTTCATAAGCAAATATCTACATATTCTGGCAATTCCTTTCGCTAAAAACCTGCCTATAACAGGATAAACATTATCAAAACAATAATGCTAATTACCTACTCAAGTAAGAATAATTCCGTTGATCAGCGAGTCCGTAAATATATATAAATAACATTTTCCAGACTAGAAATTCAAACAACCCTTTTAATCAAAACTTTACCCTGAAAACCCGCAACAAAGACAAACTTATGTCCTTCTGTGTGATTGCATCAAATGAACACAAAATTAACATGACACTTTAATAATACCCGCTGATGTATTCCGCGACACGCATTTTCATTCCGAAAAAAACCAAAACAGCAAAAAAACAACAAATCCTTTTCAACAAACATTGCACAACACAAAGTAACACAAAGGTACAAAAAATGCATAAAGAAGACAAGGATAACAGTGAAACGGCAAAAATAAATTATTTCGTAAAGGATTAAAACTAATGTCCGTCCATTATGAAAATGATGTCTGGATGTCGCTGCGAACAATGGCGCTAGACAGACTCAAAGCACACTACCTATATCCTGTTATTTTCCCTCCATTAAATCGCTGCCGGACATTCAATGCAAATGCATCCATCCATCTATCCTTTGACTGCATCAGCATGTTCAAATGATGAGAAAAGGATTCAAAATCCTGTCTTTAAACCGCGAAGTTAGAAATCATGTCACGTAGATGACGTAGCCGTCGCGCCCGTATGTGGATTCAAGGACAACACAAAAAAAATATACTCCAATCTCTTAGCAACAACAAACCGAACAATCGAGGACGATAAAGAAGGATATTTTATCCTTTCGTTTTGACATATTCATTAGCATGTTTATACAGTATTATGTTCTTTTCGCCGTCACTTAGTATCCCGCCACCCATGGCATAGCAAATGCGCTTACCTGCATTCCATGGTTACCAGTTACCGCATTACTTGCACAGAAGGATCACGCAAGTAAAGAAAGGGTTACTCTCCCGTTCAACCCTGTCATTTAAGGACACCAGGCAATTAAATTTGCGATTAGAAAATATTTCTCTTCTCGATGTAACATTGAACGAGCAGCAGCTAAAGGATATTTTCCCGCGATACGCTAAGAAACGGATTATCGGGATAGCGCGACGACCCTTGTCTCAAACTTGACAGTTGATGCGACTTTTCCGCTCGCGTTCTGAGAACGCCTCATGCTCCTTTGTGTAAAGGACCCTGTCAGAAAGTGCAAGTTAATTTAGAAGCTTGATTTATTCGTTGTGAAAACATGCAACGGAATGGCAGCCACTAGACAACCCATGTCTTGGTAATTTTTTTGTTGTTGTTCTTTCTTGACAACTTTCGAAGGTTGTCCATGTCTGATCCACGACAAGGACGATCAAAACAAAGACAATCGTAAATTTAGTCTAAATTGCTACAAGGATTTTGAACGCACCACTGCATTTGGGTTGGTTTAATGCAAAATAAATCCTTTCGGGTGTAATTAAGTGTATAGTGATGTTTTTTTTCCTCCGTTTTCTTTATATGGGGTTGAACTTGGCGAATAGGTCAGAAGATATGGGATAGGTCTGTGATGTTTATACAATTAATTTCAACTGGTTGGCTTGATATGGAAAGACTAGAAGTGGAAAAAACTAGTTTTAGTATTATTGGCTCAATACTCTTCTAATAAAATCTTCATTGTACATACCTATGCCTGAAGGCGAACATATCCTAAAAGGCTTATAAATCGGCACAAAATAAATGAAGTTTTTGTAAAAAGACGAAATACAGTGCACCTTCTGGGCTGTCAGCAGTGCACTATTATTTTGCGTGATCTACGTTAAAAGTAAAGGCACCTCTAAATGAAAGCAGAAATTGACAAGTATCTACAACAAATGGAGATGGCAATATTTCATAAAATAAGACCGAAAAGAGTCTATCAACACTTAAATTCTTTTATTGCAGGTACATTCTATAATACCCGATTGGAGAGGAGAACTTCAATGTCTTCGATCAAAAATAAAAACAACGTTATTTTTAGGCAACAAATTTCGTGCCCTGAAACCTATCACTACGTTTATGTTCCCAAAAACAAAAAACGTCCTCTGGAAAAAGGATCAAATTGATCTCAATGCCTGTCACTTGCATTACCAAAACGAATAGATTATGTCAGAATTTAAAAGCTGACATAGTCTTAAGCGTTGTGAACTCTTTATAATCGAAAATCTGCAGGAAAATGTGGATCCTATCAGAGCCCCTTCTGTATTCGAAAGTTGAGCAATCGGTCGATTCATGTGGTAAGAAGCAGAGCCTTAATTTTCCACTTCTACTTTCAAAAATACTCATTTCTTTACGAGCAAAAAGTTTTGATCTAGAATATTTTCCTTTTATCAAGTTTCTACTAGTGTGCCGCAGCGCTGTATATTGGGGCCTTTACTCTCCGCTGTATATAAATGATCTTTTCAATTGTGTAATATAAAATGAACTGGCTCTACTACTTGATGAACAGCTTCGTTTTCTGTAGTTAAGAATGGAATAAGTTACCTGGACTGGACATAAATGATAGGGAAGACGAAGAAAGTGTTTGTATGTCGGTCTGTCTGTCGACTAAGACCTGAGGTTGGCAGATAGCATTTTAAATTTATTTTTAACCAAAAATAATGTTTTTTTATTTTTAATTTTAGAAAATATTTCATTTCTCAAAAATAAAAAAAAGGTTATTAATGGTAATTCGCATAGAACAATTTTGACAAATTTTTGAATGCTCCTCAAAAATAGTATTGTGTATTCATTCAAATTGGATTTAAATAAAGAATTCAAAATTTATTTTTGGATAACTCAAAATTTTGAAAATTCATAATACACTGTTTTTTAATAATAGCAATAAGATGAAGAAAATGAATTTGTATTTTATTTAAAAGTACCCATCATACTAATGTTAAAAAACGGTTTTTGAAATTTTTATTTTTCTCAAAAACGGCAAGTAGAATTTTAATAATTTTATTTGCTTGATTTTAAAGATCTATAATTTAATAAAGAAATTTAAAATTAAGAGATTTCTGACAGTAACTACCATAAAGAACTATTTTTTTTTTTCATTTTTGAATTTCTCATGATCGACATAACGCATGGAACGCATGTACTTGGTATTATGTAAAATTGCTTTGGAATTTAAAAATTGTTTATAAACATAAAAACACGTATTTAAAATTAGAAACAAATGTTTAAATACATAGGTACATACATATTCCGTCTGATTTCTGAAAAAGTATGTACAAAGTTTAAAAACCTGTTTTATTATTATATAAGACATTTTTTTTTAATTTTCTAAAAAAAATTGGGATGTCAATTGTAAGTATTTAATAATAAACATCTTAGGAAATAATTTTAAAAACCAATCGTTCACCCGTTTTCAAGATATTAAATTTTCAAAAAAAGTATTTACCTTTTTTTAATTGAAAAACATTTTTTGGAGCCTACAACAGAACTGTAGGAACTCCAAAAGAG
This sequence comes from Philhelius festivus, assembly GCA_963931855.1. Classification (NCBI taxonomy): domain Eukaryota; kingdom Metazoa; phylum Arthropoda; class Insecta; order Diptera; family Syrphidae; genus Philhelius; species Philhelius festivus. The sequence goes on along the minus strand of CAWVOZ010000174.1, from coordinate 2,603 downwards.
CTTCAAAGAGCAATCTAAAACAACCGAGCTATAAGCTCTTACGGAGCCTCCAATAAATCTGAAAGGGTCTCCAATAGAGCTGAAGGGTACTCCAAAAGAATTGTATGAGCCTCCAACCAAGCTATACGCTCCTGTAACCGAGCTACAGAGGGCTAAATTATAGCTGAAGGGTCTCCAGTATAGAGCTCTAGGGATTTAAGGTCTCAAACTGAGCTGAAGGGGCCTACCAAGAACCACAAAACCTTTATATTTGCTTTTAGGCTACATGAGAACTAATTATAATTTAAACCTTTCCTTTAAAGAACAAAAAGTACCTACTGAATAATCCTTGTAGTCCCATGGTCCATTCTGCCCCAGTGAGCAGGAACACATTGCAGTTGTGGAGGATAAAGCCAACGATACCAAAATGATGAGGAAGAAGGTGGTTAAATGAAAATCAATAATAGGGTCATCTCAGGCATGTGGACAAATTAAGGCGGCAATGGACTCGGTCAAGGCACTGATATACAGACAAACAGAAACTTAGACACACGGAATTGCCGGACCCACAATACTTCCTCGATAAAGACGGTAGACACCAGTGCAGATTTGGTCAAAAATCTGACTCTCCACGGTATGAGAAATTTTATTCCGAATACGATAAAATCAATCAAACCGAAAGAAAACTCCTAGTTTCATTCGGGTTGTAAAGAGGCTATCAGGTTTAGAGAAGTAAGTTTCTGTAGTTTTAAAGCCAACCCTACTGAGAAAAACCGCAATAAGTACAAACAAGCTTAAGGACCTGTAACGTTCATATGTGATGAACTTTATTTTTACATGACCAAAAATTACAAAAAAAAGGGTATTATGTCCCAAAGGCAGTACAAATTTTTTGGTCATTTGAAAAAACATATGAAACACTACGAAATCCTTAATTCGAACGCTCGTATGACTCTCTTGTTGAAAGTTTCGATACATAAAACCAATTTACCTGCAGCACAGTTTACTGTTAATTCGATGCTACCAGAGTGTCTGACAGGACTAATCCTGTACTTGAAAGAGTAAACGTTCTAATGGGACGAATCTTCTTTCGCACTCGTACAGTTGCAAGACTACTGAAAGATCTCGATACACATAAATCCGCTGGCCCGGATAGTATCACCCCAATTGTTTTGAAGAGGTGTTCTTCAACGTGGCAAAACCACTGCGTAGGCTTGTCCATCTATCCTACTCTTCAGGTCTACTTCCGAGTGGATGGAAGAGAACATTTTTCCAGCCAGTCCCTATTAAAGGCGAATCCTTCTCCCACTTTAACTATATTTAACTATAGTCCAACTTCACTCACGTCTCTTCTTTCGAATGTCATGGAAACGCTGATCAATTTTCAGCTTAAGAAAAATCTTGAGGAACAAAAGCTCTTTAATGACCGGTAGTGTGGTATTCGTAGCAATAAGTCCACTGGTGATCCGATGGTATATCTCACCGAAGAGTGGAACAAATCCTTACATCGTTTTAGAGAAAGTAAGATTATTGCACATGATATTTTAAAAAAATTTGATATATGTACCTCTCTAGTCGACAATTCGTGCATTTGATATCGATGAGTCTCTTCTTCATTAGATTAGAAACTACCTTTGGAACCGATCACTTCAAGTAGTATTGGACGGTTTCAAATCTGATATCCACAAAATAAACGCCGGTGTGCCCTAGGACTCCGTTTTGACTTCGACACTCTTCCTTATGTTCATTAAATGATCGTTTGTCTGAAACTTCTAATCCACTTAATTATTTCGCTGACGACAGTACCCTCAGCTTTTCACGTTCGTTTTAAGAGTACCGAGATTCCTTTTTTAGCCACACTACACGAATGTGTAGACATTCAAAACTAATGTGCATCGGTATATCCCTTCTAATCCTACCTTAATTTTCCTTTTGCTCGCACTATGTTTAATATTATTCATAACCTCTTGAATGCGCATAGTATAATATGTATATAAAAAAAAGAAAACCAAAAAAAATCAAGTTATTTTCTGTACGTATATTTACAATTGACCAATTATTTAAATATAATATTTTAATAAATTTAACACGTTGTTGCAACGTAAGATGTTCCTTAATTAATTGTTATCGATCACGCCCTCCAACTGTCAAATGCCAACTGACACATTTTATTCACACAAAAATGGCAACCAGATAAAATCCATCTGGAAAAAAGCACGCAATAAAATGAAACAATGTCAAGAAATTGTAGATTATGCTTCCAGTAAACTTAAAATTTTAATTTAAATCTCAGATAATGTTGTTCCTCACAAAATCTTGTGCATCAAATCGAATGTGAAATGAAATCACATGATGCATTGCATGTGACAAAAACCACGGTGCTTATCTATTTGTTTTCCAAAGTCATAAACCCATTTACTATCAGCTAATTGCCTTAAATTGCTTTCAAAAAGTTACAAAATCATCAACATAACAGGAAGCCGGAAAAAAAGTAAATAAAATCAGTTTGATTACAATTTTATTCTCCTTTTTCAGTTGATACGAAATAAAAAAAAAAAACAAATAAAAGCACACGAAACGAGGTTTTATTCTTTCCTTACTTCCTCTCCCATGCAGCATTGGAT
>CAWVOZ010000173.1:0-34736 GCA_963931855.1 Philhelius festivus | reverse complement strand
GTCAAACTTTGCCTTAGGCTTAGGAGCATTAGCATTCATGGCTCTAGAGTTATCACCAGATTTGTTCTTAGCCATGGAAGATGAAAAAGAAGAACCTTTCTTCATGAGCTCTCTTTTCTTGATTAGCTTTTTAAGTTGAACACTCAACAAAGCTATTTCACGATCAATAGAAGAGGTCTCATCATCTTCATCATCAGAAAATCTAACAACATCCTTGTTTGAAAAAGATATTCTTTTTTCTTTCACATGTGGCTCTTGTATATTTTCATGCGCCACTTCATAGGCACACAACTTACTGACCAGTTGATTTACAGTCAATGTTCTCATGTCAGGTATTGCCTCTGTGATCGCATCAATTTTTGAACCAAATCTCTTTCTAGGTAAGACTCAAATGATTTTCCTAACCACATCAATATCAGCAAATCTATGCCCAATACCTGCAGCTTGGTTAATAATTGTAGAAAGTCTTAAATAGAAGTCATCGAAAGCTTCATGTTCAGCCATTCTAAGGACTTCAAACCTTGATTGAAAATCTTGGACTTGTTGTTCTTTGACAACATCATCCCCTTCATAGGTTAATCGAAGAGCCTCCCAAACATCATGAGCAGTTCTACACGAGCTTATCCGATTGGTCTCATTATCATCTAAGGCTCGGAAGATAGCATTCAATGCCTTGAAATTATTTTGAGAAGCAGTTTTCTCGGCATTAGAATAGTCAGCTCAGGGCTTCAATTTGGTCGTAGCCTCAGAGGCTTCATTAGCAGGCACATTTACAACAGGTGGAGAATATTTATTTTCTATTTGAGCATACACATCTTCACCTAAAGCTTGCAAATATATACTCATTCTGGTTTTCCATATGGTATAGTTTTTACCATTGAATTTCGGAACCTTTGAGTATCCCTCCTCTTTCTCGGCCATCCTCGCAGTAAAACTAGCAAACAAGTGATCAAACTCAATGCTTAGAGTTTCCCGCTCTGATACCACTTGAAAATCCCAGGTTACTTGTGCTAGATAGTATTTTACTGTTCTAAGAGGAAATTAATCAAACACGTGGTATGCACTATGCAAGATATCTCTAACCTTAACCTATCTTGTTCTAATACGATTCAACTACCACCAACAAGAAGCACACAACCTAATTGCAAGTTCTATTATGATTTAGCAATGATAATAGGCGGAAAACATGCAATTATTACCTACGTATAGGAAAAGTATAGAACATCAGGTTTTACGTGGTTCGGCTTTGAACAGCCTACGTCCACGGACAATCCACTATGAATTGAAAAGAAGTTAGGAAGTCACACTTACTAATCCTAGAAAGCCTTCCCCAGCCCTTCACTCTGCCGATTCGTAGGTCTTGCTTCGTTCCGGCAAAGCTCACTCCGAATTGCCAGGCCCTTGTCTTCAACTCCTCCGCTGGATTTCTACGCTGAGATGCACGAATGTATGAATGAATGCACACACAAGCTTTTACTTCGTCTTACAATCCCCTAGACATGAATCCACATGTAGAGGAGAAAGCAAGAAGGAAGAGAAGACAAAAACTGAGTTTTTATGCAAGATCTGGAAGTTTGAAGATCAAAAACTCATGTAGGTTGTTCTCTCAGATGAAGGATTCCTCTCTTAGGTTTTCAATCTCAATATGCTAGAAGAAAGGCTGAAAAGAACTCACCAAGATCCATGTTTTCCACCTATTATCATTGCTAAATCATAATAGAACTTGCAATTAGGTTGTGTGCTTCTTGTTGGTGGTAGTTGAATCATATTAGAACAAGATAGGTTAAGGTTAGAGATATCTTGCATAGTGCATACCACGTGTTTGATTAATTTCCTCTTAGAACAGTAAAATACTATCTAGCACAAGTACTCTGGGATTTTCAAAGGATCTATACTAAAGGTATCTTGTTTATCTGTTGGGACATAAACAAAACTAACACACTACCTAGACTCTCACACAACTTATTACCTATGACACTAACTAGATAAAATATCTAGATTCTAAGAAGACTCACACTAATTGGCAATGAAAAATAAGCGCACGGCTGTATATTACTCCAACACAAGCAACGATTTGAAAATAAGCACACCAACACAAGAATCACTAAACTTGTAAGTACTATAAAATAATGCAAAATTGGAAACAAAAAAACTAGCATGTAGAGATGCTTGTTATCGAGGATGTCAAAGTGACTGTTCCACAAACCCTAAGGTACCAATGCTTTATGTAATGGATTTTTAACCGTGTATGAATTGTCAATAGCCCTGCACTGGAGTTTGTATATGTTGTAATTTTTTTCTACAAGTTTCTATGATTACCAAATAATCAAACAAGATCCAAAAAACTCATATGAAACCACTCTCAATAGGTACCTAGAAGGATAGCTAGACCTCAAAGCACCACAATATACAAAATAGGTATACAACCAACATATACAACTACTTAATAAAAACATTAACTCAAGAGAAGGTGAATACAAACACCCAATGGTAGCTTTCCAATTGTCTCACACACCCATACAAACTAGTCAAGTGATGGCCCCACCTTAAGTAGTTCGCCTACATGTTTGATATGGGTTTGAGGTGATGCCTTTGTACTATTAACAATGGATGACAAAAGTAGAGGTAAAACCTTGGTAAAGTCCCCTAAATTAGACAATGAAAAGTTAAACAACTACTCAACACGAACTAGCAATTAAAGGGTTCAATACTAAGTATTTCAACCTGAACAAGTATTGATTACTAGTTGATGAAGAATAGGGTGTTGCGTCCCTATTTTCCCTAAAAATATCCACAAGGGGACCAACTATAATAGTCTAGACTTTGTTACCGAAGTCTTCATAAAGGATTTTATAACAAAGCCCTTTCTAGTGTGTTGGAGTGTACTTGAGCAATCAATCTAGAATAAGGATCCTATGGACGTATGTATGGGGTGACAATTGGTTGGCCTCTTGATTGATTTTAATCAATATGATGAGCATAACAAGTTTATATTAATCTAGGTTAGAGGGTGATGAAATTCCACTTAGCGTCTTGTAAGACCAGGTTCATCTTTTAGATAGATTCACAGGTGATATAAAGCAGTAAAGACTAAAAATAAACACCCAACAAACACAAACCAATGATTGGAGTAGGCTTAAAGTGATCGTTGCCTTCCTCCTGCATGTTAGTAGACTTAAAATAAAGAAAAGCTCTAACCTATCATAAAGATGCTCAATCTAAGAAAATAAACTAATCCTATCTGCTTGGCACCAACAAATCACACTAGCATATAAATCCTAGCAAGAGATGTTATAGACTAACACAATAACATGTTTATAAGAAGTGAGAACAAATATATCCAACAATCAACCATTCCCGTTCACCACTTCTTCCGCCATAGATATGAAATTCAATTCAAGATAAAAGGAAAGAAGTATACTAAAAAAACTCCAAGTGGTACCAAGGAGCTGTCGACTTGGCACCACACCTACACTTTAAATTTTTCCTAATTTTAGTTTGGTTTTTGTTTGTGGTTTTTTTGTATTTTTGGTCCTTTTTAGCAATTTCAACCTATTTTTTTCTTCCTTCGCCTTTTCTTCTTGATCTAACCTACAAAAGATGCACGCATGTCAAACACAATTTATAAAAGGAATTCAAATAGATATATAAGATTAAACTAATTTTTTTGAAATTTTTGGGAATATTTATCACTAACGTCTCGCAAAGCCCACGTTTTAGGTGTGAGAGATGTGGGTAGCCAGTAAATAAAAAAACCTAAAAATAGATTTTTTTGATTTTTTTGTATTTTTTTTTACGTATGAAAATAAAAAATAAGGTTATTATGAAAGAAAATAGAAAGAGAAGGGTGGGGGTGAGGGAATTTAAAGTAGATGCTCTTTGTGCGACGAGGCTTAGACCGGCAACGACGCCATTCTATTTTAGCTTTTTTATGTAGCTTTTGACCTGAAACAAAGCCGTTACAATGCTACAATCAAAAGTAAAGATTATGATATTGATGATATACAATTATGTGTGCAATTAACTAAACTAAACTAGATTAGTATCACTAACCTGGAACCTATAACTACGTAGTAATTGAGGTGTCGAACCCACAACCTAAGATAAAATGCACTTGTGAACTCTAATTCAAATTGACATATACTCACACTTTGGGGGGGTTTGATGATGTTTTGATTAAGAAACTAGATATGCAAAATTAAAAACTAGGGTTTTAACTATGATGAAGAAAACAGGTTATTGAAGCTTCATTCTTCGATATTGATCCATCTCGATGCTTCGGTCTTTTTCTACAATGACGTGTTATTGCAGAATAGGTTTTATCAAATCAATATCCTATATGATGGTAGGCTTAAGTGTTAAATTTCTAGGCCTAAAACTTGTATATCATGGTAGATATGATATCGGAAAGACAACACAAGATTCAATAAATTTTTATGAACTACAACAATGATCTTAGCAATATAAACAACTTAAGAACAGTAGGTCTTTATATAAACATGAAATCTAGTTGATTTACCGTAATATGCATGCTTCTATGAAGATCTAACTCCTAAACTTCTTAATATCTTGAGCTAGGCTTAAACCCGCATTAAATTTAGCTATGCATGATCAATGTGTAAAATCATGATTGATTGGTGTAGACATGGTAAACTAAGTCTAATTATGATCAATAAAAATAGACAAACGAGCATGAAAAATTCAAAATCAAAATATTAAGTCTAGCTACGATGAACACAAGGAAGAAGGAAAATAAAGCTGAAATTTTTATTGCTAAAGAACAAGGATAAAAATGATGATTAATAGTCAAACTCTTGTTTTGTGTGTCCCCTTGGCTTTATATAGAGTCTAGGGACTTCTAGTTTAAGTTACAAGAGGATTTAGCACTTTTGGATAGCCCAAATTAAGAGAACTCTATATGGACTAGAACTTAGAAACCTAGTCTGAATCAGCTTATTACGTCTCGCAAAACAACTATCATGTCTCGTAACCCTTGAAATTTAGCTGTACGGTTGTTCTGGTGAATTTTCTTCCAATGTCTTAGCACTGTCTGAATTGCATCTCAAAACCCTCCAAATTTTGGTGGTGCGAGACGTTTGGTGTGTTTTCCCTAGTTTTTGTGATTTTCATTGTCTTGACCTTCCGGCTTGCCTTTTTTGCATGTAACCATCCCAAATGAGCATGGATGACTTCTAAACTTGTTCATGACTTATCTTGGCTTTCAGAGTTGATTTTGATCTCTAGATTTCTTCATAGCTCTTATTTTCTTTCTTTGGTTCTTGGACTCATCTTTTAATCTCCAAACTCTCTTGAACTCTTCTATAGTTGCTTTGATTCTTCCCTTTCTTTTATTCTTGTTCAACACTGGCTCTAGGTGCTTGTGCTCTCTTTTCTTCATTTTTTGTCTTTTTCCAGGATTTTTCTTCAATTTGCAATCTCTTCAGTCTTTGATATGGAAAACATGATATATGACAAAATACCTACAAACACTCAAGTACATCATCAAAAGGAAGGGTATAGGCATAAAATACTTCATAGTAAAGATACATTTGCAACTCTCAAAACATGGTTTTGAGCACTTATCAATGCACATACCCACAAGAAAAAGAAGAGAAAGAGAATCTGCATACCTTAGAAATTCCATCCTTGATCAATCAACAAGCATAGTTCCAAAAGTGATTCCTTCCATTGAAAATCAGTAAAAAGAAGGGGAGATTTCTAATTATTTTTAAGGGTGATTTGCGTTTTTTCACCCCATTCAAGTTTGCCATTTTGCAAGATGTTCCCAAATCCGATTTTTAATCATTTTTGCCCCCCACTCAAAATCTGCCATCCAGTTTAATGCCAGTTGATTGTTATTTTTCTAAAAATGGCTATTTTCCCCTGGTTTTCTAACCAAAAATGCACCCCATTTTAATTTTTTTTAAATTAAACAAAAATCAAATACAAAAATATAATAAAGATTAAAAATTGAAATGGCCCCTCTCTCTTTCAAGACTGGTGAGCCAAGACCTAAGAAAATGGGCTCTTTAAATCTTCTCCTTAAGAACTTTCTCCCTCTCCCTCTCTAAACATCTATCATCATATGTCTCCTTCATCATCATCATTCACATCTCGTCCTACTTCATCGTCATCATCTACATGTCATTCTACTAGACAGAAGTGGTTGTAGTTGTTGGCGGTGGCGACGAAGCTATGATTATGGAAAGTGGACTCTAGTTATCATCACTCTTCATGGTTGTCATGGGTGGTGCTTCCCTGTTTGTTTGTTATTGTTATCGATTTGTTAATTGGAGAAGATGGATAATTGATAAGTGCTCAAAACCAGGGTTATGTGCGATGTTAATATATTCTTATCTGCATGATTATATTGTTTGTAACTTGTTTTTGATGATTATGAGAATTTTGCAGATGTTTAGTGAAAGATCATGTTTTCTAGATGAAAGAACAAAGAAAACTACAAATAAGAGAAAACTCTAGAAAAAGATAAAGAAAAGAAAGCCAAAAAATCACATTTACCTCGAAACAGTGTTGAGCAAGAATCAAAGAAAGAAAAAGCAGATAACGAGAAGTTCAAGAGAGATTGAAATACAAAATATAAGTTTCAGACCAAGAGAAGCAAACTGAAGATATTCATGTGAGTTCAGAGGTCCAAAGCAATACCGGAAGCCAGGAATAGTCAAGATCAAGTTTAGAAGTTTTCATGTTCATTTGGAGTGATTCTACGCAAAAGAAGTCAAGCCGGAAAATCAAAAGAAGAAAATTCAAGAAATACTAAAAATCTGGACCCTGATGTCTCACACACCTATAATCTATAGGTTGCGAGACATGTACATGATAGGGCGAGACGTTTGAAGAATTTTCACTACCACGTCTCGCATGCCTGTAATCTCTTTGGTGTGAGACGTGACAGCCCGTGTCCGAGACGTTGGAAGTGAATCAGAGTAGGAGAGTGATACCTATTCAACAACGAATTCGAAGCATTCAAGCCATACAAGTGTACCAAATCCTCTTGTAACTCAAACATAAAGTGCCTAAAGTTTATATAAAGGTTAGGGGTTGTGCAAAAACAAGAGTTAATGCTAGTTAATCATCTCATGCATGTTTTTTATTCCTTTAATAAATTTAGCTTTTTCTTTAGTGTTCTTCGTGTTCTTCATAGTAATTCTTAGATTTAAGTTATAATTCTTTGCATAATCATTTGTTTTACTATTTTAGGAGATAATTAGAGTTTTTTTCATCATGTTTAGATCAATAATTAGTATTGTTTTAACATCAATCATGCATAGCTAAAATATTTGCGGGTTAAGACCTAGTTCAAGATGTTTAGGTGTGAAAATCTTCGCAGAAGCTCAATGTTTTAGATACACCAACTATTCTTCTTGCTATTACAAAGCCTATGTTGTTCTTAATTCATTCATGTTGCTATCATCATTGCTATATGAATCTAAATCGATTTAATCTTGTTGTTTTCTGAAATCATATCTACCATCATATAGAATCATGATTAGGGCATTCATACAAGCATGTAGGGCTTACAGGATTGAATTCTTAACCTACCATTATATACAATTGAGTTAGAGATAACCTAGTTCACAACACATAATTGTGAAGAAGATTTAAACACTGAAGCGGATCAAACATCTGAAGAACGAATTCTTGATAACCCGTGTTCCTCATCATTGTTTTCATCTTACTTCTAATATTGCATACTTAGTTTGTTAAAGAAATAATCATTGAAACCCCCGAAGAAGTGTGTGTGTGGGAAATATAGAAGTAAGGACTTAATAAAGACAACCAGTTTAGACGTAGGTTTAACATCTTTTTTACTACATAGTTACTTTTAGGTTAGTTTAGATTAGTAACAGTTATCTAGTTTAGTTTTGTGTTTAGTTTAGTTTTAAGCATCATCATTGCATATTCCAATAGCTTAATTCTTTGCATTGTAGCATTACTAATGACTTTGTTGCAAATCCAATCTACTATAGAATGCTATAATCAAAATGGCATCGTTGCCGTTCGTCAAAAGATTATGTACTTCTATTTCCTCACCCACCCTTCTATTTTCTTTTCTTTACATATTTTAGGTTTACATACGTCTGAAAACCCAAAAAAATTTAATTCTTTGGAATTTTTTATTTACGATCAACTCACGTCTCGCTCACTTGTAATCCAAAGGTGTGAGACGTCAGAAGCCTTTTGTGAGACGTCAGCAGTAAAAAAATCCAGAAAAATTCAAAAAAATTAGTTAGAGATCTAGTTTTGAGATTTTTTGCAAAGAGTTAGAACCTTTTTTCTCGTAGCAGGCTGGCAGTAGGATTCTCTTTTCTAGTGTATTTCATCTTGTTACTGAGGTTGAGAGCCAACTGGATCCTCTGTTGAAGATCTATGGTTATATCCCCATGTTGGCATATCCACTAGAGCCATGCATGAACCATTGGGGGTAGAAGATCCACCAAAAATAGGTTTATCCCCATTATCTTCACCAGCCTCTATTGGATTCAAGGGAACCACCAAGTAATGATCCTCCACTATCTTGGCTATGGCTTATTATCAATATGGATTTTGGAAAAAAAAATAAGAAATTTTGGGCCCATAAATCTAGAGTGGAGTGGGATACGTATGGTGATTATAATACCAAGTTTTTTCATCTGGTTGCTAAGATTAAGATTATCAATTCTGCTAAAGATATTTCTACTCATCTAGATAATCAGTTTAGCACTTTGTTTTTGTCTTCAATCCTAATCCAAGTAGGGATTTATAGGTATTTGGATTTTGAAGTTAATATTGTGCCTCTAGATTGTGTTTAAGATTTAGTACGTGAGGTCACAAATGAGGAGATTTTCAACACAATTCATCTATGAAACCTTGGAGATCACCTGGGCTATATGATTTCCAATCGGGTTTCTTTAAATTTTATTGGGATATTTGTGGTCCTTTGCTTTTGAAAGTTGTTAAAGATTTTTCTTGATCTAGGTGTATTTTCCAGTTGAGTTGGGATAAAACTTTTATCGTACTAATCCCAAAGAAATCAAATGTTATATCTTTTTCAGACTTTAGCCCTATTAGTTTTGTAATGTTAGTTATAAAATCATTTCTAAAATTATAACTAACAGATTGCAAAAGGTTTTACCTCTTTTAATTTCACAAACTCAATTAGCTTTTATCAAAGGTTGTTCGGGTACTTAAAATATTATAATTGCTAATAAAACTCTTCACTCTTTTAAAAATTAAAAGGGTGTTTCTAGTTGGGCAAGGGATTTTATTTAAAAAGGTTCTTCACAAGTTCAATTTTCCTGCCTTGTTTATTTTTTCGGATCAAAATGTGTTTCACTAATGTCAGCTTTCACGTTCTTATCAATGGTATTCCTGCAAAGTCTTTGTATCCCCTCTAGAGGGTTAAGGCAGGGTGATCCCCTCTCATCCCTATTTGTATATTCTTTGCATGGAAATGTTATCGGCTAAATTTAGACAGTTAACTGATAAAAACATGCTCAAAGGGACAAAGCTTTGTAGAAATGCTCCCATGCTTTCTCATATATTCTTTTCAAGTGACTCTTTATTTTTATGAAGTTTAGTAAAAATAATATTAATGTTTTTCTTGATGATATTAGAGAATTTTGTGTTATTTTTGGTCAAAGTATCACTTCTCCAAAATTTAATATTACTTTCTCGAAGAATTATCCTAGGAGACCACAAAAATTATTTGGGTTAGATTTACCTTTCAAAGTGTCATATTTTGGATCAAAATACTTGGGAGTTCCTCTGGTTCAAGGGAGGGGTATTGAGTTTCTTATTCCAACTTTATCTAGAAAATTAGCACGTTGGGAAAAAGGAGTCACTATCTATTACTGGGAGAAGTACTTTGAATTCTTTTGTCCTTAATAGTCTCCCCTCTTACTTATTTCAATCTATGTTTAATTCCAAAATCTATTTAAAAACTTAGACAATGCTTCTTTTTGGGGTCATTCTATCTCTCCTAAGAAACTTCATTGTACACATTGTAAACAAGTTTTGAGAGACATTGTTTGGGGGGTGTAGGTTTGAAGGATTTAACTCTCCATAATCATAGCTTACCTAACTAAGTTGTCTTGGAGTATTCATGAGAATCCTAATTGAATTTTGAGTGATATGAAAGCAAAATATTTTAGAACTATTGAGTTTATTCATTCAAAATCTAAACAAACTTGTTCTTGGGGTTGGAATAATATTTCACTAGGTTTAGTGAGATCGAAGCAAGGATAGAGATGGAGAATTAGGAATGGTGAAAATATTTCTTTTTGATTTGATAACTGCTTGTTAAACCTCTAGTGCAAATTTGTAAAAATATCTCAAATCCTGACCCTAATATCAGATTGAGTAATTTCATATCCAATCACTCTTGGAATGTTAGTCTTTTCAAGGAATTGTACCTAATCTTCTTAATATAATTTGTGGCATTCATATCCTTGAAACCACGGTGTCGATAGTTTGCTTTGGCCCTTTCACTTCACAAGGGGTTGTAATTGTTAAATTGGCTGATAAGTGTTTTAGTAGTGGACCAAACAATAATTTAATTCACCCTTTAAATTGTCATCAAGATTATAATCCTAAGTGGGCTAGTATTTGGTCATTGAATTGTTCTCTTAAAATCAAGCATTTCATTTGGCCTTCGTTAGAAACAAAATTCCTATTAGAGATAACTTGTCATCAAATATTAAATCAATACCCTTGACTTGTCATTTTTTGTGAATTTTTTTGGAGTCTAGAGATGTAACTAAAAAATCCCACCCACTAGTGATCAGCTAGCAAGTGAGATTCCAATTCATGTTATCTATTTTATACCAACCATTAGCCATCAATAAACTTTATTGCCACAATTGGATCTCCTCTAAATAGTTCATCAAAAGCCAACATAATACACTACATTAACATACTAACCATAATAGATTTTGATGTATAGACATTTTGAAAAGAGTTTCGAATAAACCATTTTATATCCAATCCACAGTGGAAGACTAAACCATAAACAATATCCATGAACCAAATTCATTAGTAAACAATGAACAAATAATCAACAAGTTTACTAACAGGAATCCAACTAAATAATTTGCCTCATAAGAGATTCAACCATAACCAAGTACTAGAAAATGAAAGGACTAGTACTAACTACGACCTAACAATAATAAGACTCGACCATGGTAAGCTCTAACACTCCTATATAGCTCGGCAAGCTCATTACGCTCTCTGTGGCTTCTCCATCCCGCCTCATACTTGTAGAGTGTAGGGGGTTAGAGCAAGATCACCAATATGTAAACCAATTGTAGTAGGCTTGGCGGGTCAATCTTTTTAAGTACATTAGTTCATACAAGGATACCGGAAAAATAAGCAATAGTGTACAATAATCAATCCAATAATAAATGGTGTCGCATATACAAGCATATATAAGTAATTACCAGATTAAATAGTATCCATTAGCAAATTAATAAAATGATAGAGTGTTTTCTTATCTCAAGCCTATGTGTAGGCCTAACGAGACCAAGTGCAACAACAGGGTTCCCTAAAAATTGTCCATCCCTGACCTACCATCCATGTATGTCCCCATGGCGGGTATCTAATGGCCTAAAAGCCTCTAGAATGGCAACACTGTCTCCATCCACTATTTTCCCCAGGCGAGAATCCATAACCAGTATAAGGTTCCCAACATAAAGTGGTGTTTGGAACTCTAGAAGAAAGAAATCAATTTTGAATAGTGTTTTTTTAAAACCAATTTTATATCAATCAAACATGCTAACCCATTGTGCATGACCTCTAAGAACATAAGAGAGTTATCCCTAACACATCCATCCAAAATCTAGATAGCACTGTCATCCAATGTCGATTGATCAATCCAATTGCGATAACAAATCACAACGAAAACAAATTAGACAAGTTTTATTTGCATTTTAGTTTTGACTCCAACTATCCCTAAACCATTGGCATCTCCAATACCAAGGTGTTGCCTTTCTATTTCTAGAGTTGAGACGATTCCAAAATCGGAACGTCTCTAAAGCGATTATTATGATTTCTCAATTATCCAATTTAGGGGTTTTATCCCAACCAATTCCACAACTTAATTATGCTTCAATTCCATTCCAATTAGTTTGTTTAGGGTTAAACATATTCCCATTTATCCAATTGCATATAATTCCCATCATTATGATGTTCAATTTTCATGATTTGAGTTTCCTAGGGTTTAGATTATCCCATTTCAACCAAGTAGCAAATTTATGGTGATTTACTAATCTACATAATGCAATATAATCCACATAGAAGTAATCTTGCCTTAATGATCAGGTTTGATTGAAGAAACGCCGCCAAAAGTGTTTGTAGAGATGATTCTATTGACGAAGTTCTACGCCTCCTTCCTTGCTCTTCAATGGTGATGAAAAACCCTTGAATTGGTGTTTGATCCAAGCCTCCAAAGGTTTCACACAAGATCTCTCTCCAAGTTCTATTCTTTGCTCTCAAAATTCTTCTCCAAAGATAAGATTCACAATAGGAAAAGAGTCACAGACCAACGCACATAACATGCTCAAATTGGGCCAAATATATGGACCATCGGGCCCATTTATGTTCTCCCATATGGCCTTACGTCCTCTCATGACGTAGGCCCAGGAAGTAAAATCACCAGAAACCAACAAAAAACATAAAAGGCCCTTTACGTCCTCTTTAGGCTGCTTACATCCTCTCAGGATGTAAGTCAGGATGCAAAGCAAAAAATAAGTATGTCCTCTACTCTACGTCCTTACAGGACATAAAATAGGACGTATGGAAACCAAAACCAATAGAAGGTCTTTACATCCTACCCTGGTGTTTTACGTGTGCTCAGGGCATAAGACCAGGACATAAGCCTAACAGAGCCCAGAAAAAATAGCAAACATCCAAGGAAATAATTAGTCCTCCTTGGGTGTCTACGTTCTATGAGGACGTAAACTGAGGACGTGAACCCACCAGAATATAGTTTTCAAATTCCAAATACTAGGCAAAGAACCAAATGCCAAATCCAAGCCTCGAGATGAGAATAGAGGCCAAAATAAAGGTCTGAAAGCCACAATGGCTCCACCCTATACCCACACAACTATCCAATCCAATAACGACAATAATAAGCATGAAAGCCACAACATAACCAATGCATAACTACAAACCAATTTGAAATAATTTCAAACTTTGCATTATAAACAATGAATCAATATGATTACATAAAGTTTAAAATAAGCCCAAAAATGAGGGTATTATATCCCCCCCACTTAGAAACAAACTTGTCCTTGAGTTTCCAATACAAATCTAAAGAGAACTCTGGATACGCTTCATGTATCTCGGCCTCCAACTCCCAAGTCATATATCGAGCGTTGTCACTCCAATGTAGCTTTACCATGCGAATCCTCTTGCTCCACATGCCTTTTTCTTGCACGTCCATGATCTTCAAAGGAAGAACTTCCATACTAACATCCGGTTGAATATCCAAACCTCGGTAATCCACTATAGTCTCTAGTTCTCCATCACGCTCATGTTTCTGTAGCATGGACACATGAAATACAATGTGTACACCAGAAAACTCCAACCTATAAGCCACATTACCAATACATTGAAGCACACCAAATGGGCCAACATAATACGGACCCAACTTTGCCTTCTTTCTAAACCATCTCTTACCTTTCATAGGCAAGACCTTTAGCATAACTATATCTCCAACCGTGAACTCCAATGGCCATCTCCTCTTATCCGTATAGCTTTTATGTCTGTTTTGAGCGGCCTTCAATCTATCACGCACCACCTCAATCACTTCAGCTGATTGTCTCACCAATTTAGGTCCAAGAAGCAAGTTTTCACCTACCTTATTCCACTGCAAAGGTGACCGACACGGTCTTCCATAAAGAGCTTCAAACAATGTCACTCCAATGCTCTATTGATAGCTATTGTTGTAGGAAAACTCCACCAACGATAATTCTCCCATAAACCCTTGAAATCCAAAACACGTGCTTTAAGCATATCTTCCAACATTTGGCGCACCCTTTCCATTTGTCCATTTATTTTAGGGTGAAACGCCAAACTCTTGTCTAACCAAGTGCCCAATGCATTTTGCAAACTAGTCCAAAAGTTAGAAGTAAATTGCGATCCACGATCCAACACAATAGAAACCGAAGTACCATGATACTTTACAATCTAATCCACATAAATATGACTAAGCTCCTCAACTGAGTTGTCCTTTCGAACCGGTATAAAGTGTGTCGACTTTGATAGATGGTCTACTATAACCCAAATCTCATTATGCTTCCACGGTGTAGTAGGCAGTCCTTCCACAAAATCCATAGATATGCTCTCACATTTCTATTTCGGTATTGGTAAAGGATTAAGCAATCTTGTCGGCTTTCGATGCTCCACTTTTACTTGTGGGCATGTAGAACATTTTGAGACATACGAATCAATCTCACGCTTCAGTTTCCTCCACCAAAATTTCATTTTCAAATCTTTGTACATCTTTGTTTCTCCTAGATGCATGGAGTACCTCGTCTTGTGAGCCTCATTCAAAATCTCATTCCCCAATGATTGCGACTCTAGAACTACAAAGCACCACATAGTCTCAGGCCACCATCCACATCAATGCTCCATTCCCCCGTAGTTGTCACACCATGAGCCACTTTATTTGCATGCTTTTTTACCCAAATATCTCTCAATTGAGTTTCCAATATCCGCTCCTCACTACACCTTGATGTTTCCAATAAAACCACACCCTTAAGCGTGCTTCATAAAATTAAACTCGGCCATATAACACATGTCTCTCCAACATGCACATCTCAACTCAACAAGTCTCGCACCATGTTTCCTCACAGCCTTCTTCACCTTTTTAATGACTTCGGCTTCCTACTCAAGGCATCTGCTACAACATTTAGCTTCCCAGGTTGATACCATGAGACAAAATCATAATCCTTGATTAGCTCCATCCACCTCCTCTGTCTCATGTTGAGTTCCTTCTGCAAGAATAGATACTTCAAACTTTGGTGATCCGTATATAGCTCAAACATCACACCATATATATAATGACGCCATATCTTCAAAGCAAAGACAACGGCCGCCAACTCCAAATCATGGGTCAAATAATTCAACTCATGGATCCTCAATTGACGCGAGGTATATGCAACCACTTTCCTCTCTTGCATTAACACTCTATCAAATCCAAGCAACGATGCAACCGTGTAGACAATAAACATCTTGTCTTACTTCAAAATAATCAATACTGGTGTTGTAGTCAATTTTCTTTTTAACACATCAAATGCTTCTTGGTATTTTCCATCCCAAGTAAAGGCACGCGATTTTCGTGTCAATTTAGTCAAAGGAGTAGTTATCTTCGAGAAGTTCTTAGAAACCTACAGTAGTAGCCACCTAAACCATAAAACTTTTTACCTCTGTAACAGTGGTAGGCAGTTTCCAATCAAGCATCGCTTCTACTTTGCTTGGATCCACTATAATGTCATTAGCAGAAACCACCTTCCCCAAAAATTTTACTTCTTGAAGTCAAAATTCACACTTAGAAAACTTTACATAGAGCTGAAGTTCTCTTAGGGTCTCCAAAACCAATATGAGATGATCCTCATGCTCCAATTATGATGCCAAATATATCAAGATATCTGTAACGCCCCAAAATACCATTAACACCCGACCGGTATATCAATAGTACCTTAGGCAAACCCCGCATGTATGACCACCATGATCCATACAATTAGGGCTTGGTTACTAATGTACAACACAAGCATGATAATAATCTACAACTGTAACACCCCGCAATTTCGCTAAGCCACCGTACGAATAGCCCGCGAAATCGTGAGTCATGTCTAACACCATATACCAACCATTGGCCATAAGCACGCTACATGGCACAGTGGATTTTACAGTTAAGCAGCTCATCAAGAAACATAAAATCGTAAACAAGCAGACAACAACGTCTAACTACTTAACCCGATAACAAGAAAGTAAAGCCTATGCATGCAGATAATAAACAGTGTATATAACAATGCGATATCCTACATCCTGCACCCTAGGACGAAGCCCACAATATTTGCTATATCATAACAAATGTACAACCTGGCAAAATGCCGACATAATACATATAAGAAGGCCATGTCCAAAAATAATAACTGCCCGAAGGCTACAACGAGAAGCCTGACAATGATAGGCTAAACTGGACTAGCCAGATAAAAGAATGCTAGGTCAACTAGCTACAAAAGAAAGACTACTACAGGGAGCTCTAGACATAACTACGCCCTCCGATGCTCGCCGTCCTGTCTAACACCTGTGGAGGGGAAAGAAAGGGGGTGAGAGCAAGCAAACCGCTAAACCACCCTCAACCACCCAGTAGGGTAGAAGAGTATGGATACAATATAGTACAATAATGAAACTAAGCAAAGCATCCAAAGCAAAACGATAGGTAGCATAATCTAAAAGTAAGAGTATAACAGGTAATGAAGTCTATCTATCTTTTAGTGAATAATGTGTGTATTCAACCCGAACAGGGCTACTGCGTAGCGAATGTCAATATCCTAAGCCTGTCCTAGCTCGTGGGATCTATCTAACAAACCCGACAGAGGATGAGCATATGTGCCGTTACCACGCTCGGGTGGTAATACGGCACCAAACCTGTACCAATCTGCTGGCAGACCTAAGGTACCACAACAAGTCTTTCCCTCAACCACAAATGGGGAACCGGGAAGACAACACTAGTGCAATCCCTCAACCACAAACGGGGAACCGGGAAGCATCACATCCCTCAACCATAAACGGGGAGCTGGGATGACCGGGTCTATCCTCCATGAGGAAGCCTGGCTAACCATCATTACCACTACCGTATAAACGGTAGCCTGGCGGAAACCTGGGGAGAACTGGACCGATGGTGGCAAGGGTACGCCACCGGAGGTCCCTTGTCTCGTATGCTCATCGTGCCGACCTCTAAAGCGGAGCCAAGTGTCACCTAGGACTCCGTCTCACCATCTAGACGGGGGAAACCATGCAATAGGAGATTGGGTAAACCGTCTACACCTTCGTACCGCGACCGAGCGCTCAACCGAATATCCGTATTAAATTAATTGTTAATTTAATATTAGTTTTAATAACTTTGTTGCCCGGGGAGTTCTACACCCACCCGGCACTTCCTTTCTAGCCTACTAGTTCATTAGCATAACCAATTATGCGGTTATTCGCTCTTTTTAGTCAACAACGGGGTTTTGCCCGAATTGCGTGCAATTTGGGGAAAACCCGCGTTTCGCGCAAATTAACCAATTTCAAACCTTGTAATAGGTTTATAAGCTTTTCAATTTGATTATTTAGCGTTTCCATTCAACCAATTTCAATCTAGGGTTTCAATTTAGCAATTTTGCAAATTAGGTTTCAAATTTGGGGATTTCAATCTCTAAGTTGGGTTTATTCAAATTGGGTTTTCAAAACAATAAATTTAACTACTAAATGGTTGAAAAGTGGGTTAGGAGTGTGCTTGCCTCGACCGGTGTGAAGACTCGCTCCGTAGCCGC
Organism: Philhelius festivus; assembly: GCA_963931855.1. Classification (NCBI taxonomy): domain Eukaryota; kingdom Metazoa; phylum Arthropoda; class Insecta; order Diptera; family Syrphidae; genus Philhelius; species Philhelius festivus. The sequence goes on along the minus strand of CAWVOZ010000173.1, from coordinate 17,196 downwards.
TCAATCCGCCGACGAACCGCCGCTCAAATGCGATGGGAAACCCGTGTTTCTCCCGTGCCTTCTCCTCCTCTTTGGATGCTCCTCCAAGGTGCTTGAGGCCCTCTCACAATCCTATTAATACTCTCTCTTATCTCCCTCAAGGTTCCTCTCCAAAACCCTCAAATGCCTCAAAGTAGAATGAGCACAAAAGGCCATGGGTCCTGCCTTTATCGCGAGGTTTATGGCCTCAGCGAGAAGTTTACGGCCTCAGTGGCCGCAAGCCAGGCCATAAGTTTTATCCACGGCCTAAAGAGAAATTACGGCCTGAGTGGCCGTAGAAACCCCGTAAAAACCATCTAGAGAGTTTGCCCAAATTTGCGGCCTACCCTACGTCCTCCAGGCCGCAAGCCAGGACATAGGTATTGTTTACGGCCTCGAAATACTTACGGCCTAAGTCAGGCCGTAAGCTCTCCAGAATACCTACTGGCAGAGCCAAAAATACTTACGGCCTCGCAAAAAACCTACGGCCTACCAGGCCGTAAAATAGGACGTAAAGTCCTGAAAACTCTGTAAAACCAAGCAGAGAAAGAGGGGAAAGATCCCCGGACACCCGCTAACCTTCCAACTCACATCCCGTACCCGTAACACCCGGGGCAACCCTAGGATGACCTCTTGGGTCCCTAGAAACCGTGAGTGGGCCACGTCTATGCGACGATCCTGCGGAAGAAGTCCAAACCACAATGCCGAAAGATAACCACGATTTAAAAGCAGCTAACTACGAAACAAAAACCGGCTCTAAGCCAACATGTAACAGTGATCAGTACAAGATACAATGTACAACAAGCACGCAATAAAAGCTTGAAAACAGCCTCAAAATCCGGGGTATTACAATAACATAGTATATCACAAACAACAGTGATGAAACAGATAGCAATGATATAACTTAATAAAGGTGTTTCATACATGTCTCCACCAACTAAATCAATATCTGACATCAAACACAACTGAATCCATAAAGTAATCCTTAAAGTTAAACACATCCAAACTGGAGCTGAAATTACTACATCTAGACAACTAGGGTAATTAACTACACGGACATCTATCTACCTGCAGTATCTCTAACCGCCTCTCACGCGATCACAGGTACCTGCTCTACTACCTGCAACAAAGATTTGGAGTCAGAACTCCAAAAGCAAGATAATCACCCATGACTCTCTCCACTATGGATACAGTCACAAGTGCACACAATGGTAATCATGATATATGGAACCAAAATGAAACAACGCAGTATGACAGGATTTAAACAAGATATAGATATCATAAATCCAATACTACAGCAGAATAAAATGTGAATAAGGTACAGGTCCATAACATGCAATATCATCAACTATCCCAAAACAAATAACACTCCTACGGTAAGGGCCACTCGTCTAACTACACAGTCAATGTAGTGCGAATGAAATACCATACGGCTTGGTTCGATCCATCCTAGGTCAAATCTCACACAAACGGCTGACAAGGCACGTTATGATCGACTAAACGACGTCTATGCTCTTAAAGCTACCCGACGCGGTTCCTAGAGCACCGTCCACAGAGCCATGAGATATAATCTCACATGCTCAACCCTTACCGAGGCAGTGTATCCTATGGGAGGCCATTACGTTACAATACGGGTCAAGTGTGCGCCAATACACTAAGGGTCAAGTGTATTCCAAGTGCATTATCACTACGGTCTCAACCGAGATACCCAAATTAAGAAAAATCTATGGGGCAAGGCCACGACAATGGCACACAAGGTCTCGTCTTATCGACTATGGAGATAAATATACCCAATGACGTGTAAACATATCACTAACAAGATACGATTCCCCATCGCGGTCGAATCGAGGGAGAAAACCTCTCAAATCAAGCAATTCGACAAATAAACCGACTCGACAATAGAACGAGCAAGGAATCATGATTTAAAAGGACAAAACGGAATCATAAACATGCAATCATAACATGGAATCAATAGTAAAGACAGTATGAGTGAAATCATGCCTGAAATCGATTGACGAATCGATTAAAACGGAGCCGACAGAAGCGAAAGCTGATGAGGAAGACGGCACGAACTCCACACGATCCTTAATCTGGGTCTCGTTTCCACTCTCTCTCCCTTCTCCCTGCTCTGTTTTCTCTCCCTAAACAAGTTAGGTTCGAAAATAAGAGAGACGGGATCAAAAAGGGTCGCATGTAACTGCCTAGATCTCAAAGGACGGAGCTCACTACGGTATGATCGGGGCTCTCTACGGTATTCCATACCGTAGAGCCATACCGTAGAGCCAAGAGGCTAAAAAACTGGAGTACCTCTACAGTATCAGGGTGGACCTCTACGGTATACCCTATAGCGTAGAGCATACCGTAGGGGACCTCCAGGAGATTTCTGGAGAGGTCTCTACGGCAAGAAGGAAACCTCTACGGTAATATCACACCATAGAGCTCTACGGTATCCTCTACGGTATGACCATACCGTAGAGGCCAAGAAGAATACCGTAGAGAGGAACTGAAAAGCTGAGGAGAAGAAGGAAAAGGGCATACGGTATCTGGAGCCAGTCTACGGTATGACCATACAGTAGACCCATACCGTAGGGGTCTGAAACACTGCAGAACCAAGGGAAAAAGAGAGCTAGGACAAGGAAGCTTTTGGGACGAGTCAAGGAGCTGCAAAATGAGCATTCTAGCACGACAGAGCAAGCACAAGTCTGAATACTCGACAAAGGATGGATACGAGACGAAAAGAGAACCACACTCACAAGCCAACTAATGCAACTAAACATGCACGCAATGAATGCAATACAGGAGGTAAATCTAGGGATGTTACAATATCGTCGATGAAAACAATGACAAACCGATCCACAAAAGGTTTAAAGATGTAGTTCATCAAATCCATAAAAACCGCAGGTGTCTTCATCGGTCCGAATGGTAGCACCAAAAATTCATATGACCCATGCCGAGTCAAAAAAGCAGTTTTTGGAATATCGATCTCTCGTATCCTCAACTAATGGTATCCATATCTCAAGTCAATTTTGGAAAAAAATGTACTCCCCTCAACCGATCAAATAAGGCATTGATTAGAGGTCAAGGAAATCTATTTCGAATCGTGACTTTATTAAGCTCCCGATAATCAATACACATTTGGAGACTCATATCCTTCTTGGTTACATACAACATAGGCATACCCCATGGAGAATGACACTTGCGGATGAAACCTTGTGCCAGAAGCTCATCAAGTTGTCCCTTCAACTTATCTTATTCAACCAATGCCATGCGGTACGGTTTTTTATGGATCTGTGTAGCCCTCGACATTAGATTAATACCAAATTCTATCTCCCTGGCTGGTGGTATACCCTGAATGTCTGCAAAGACATCCGCATACTCATTGACAATGGGTACATAGTCTAAAGAAACCAATTCATCATCACCTTCAAGGTTAGCCAAAAATGCCTCAACAAGAGTATTCCCCCTACTAGTGGCAACCACAAAACTATCCATCCTTGGTAACTTGAAGGTAACCATTTTTCTAAAACAATCCAGACTCACTCTATGACGATACATCTAATCCACCAAAGATTATGTCGTAGTCTGACATATTCATTACCACAAATTCAGTCAAAAAGCTTAGTCCATCCAAGCTTTCCCGAATGCCACGACAATATGTCAAGGACGATCAATCTCCCCACAGGTGTAGAGATCTCCAACAGAACCAAAATCACCTCTGGCACCTGCCTTACTTCTAACATGAAGTTTCTAGCAATGAATGAGTGTATAGCACCTGAATCAAACAAAATTCTTGCATAGCAATTATTAACCATAAATGTACCTTCCACGAGAGCTCCACCAGGTCCATGCTCTCTCGGTATTGTGGCAAACATCTGCCCTCCAGCTTGTGGTAGCACCACAGGCGTATAATCGGGCTGATAACCCAAACCATAATGAAACGCCTAAAGTGGCTCCACATACGCAACATGCTCCTGGCCACCCATAGGTAATTGAGGTTGTCTAAACTGCCCCTACTGATACTGCTTTTGCTGACCTTGATTCTTATTCTTAGCCTTGTCATCCACTTTCTCTTTAACTTTTACATCTCGTGCTTTCTGGTCATCCATAGAGTTTTGCTCGGCCATCATAGCCGAATCAATAGCATTCCTTAAGGTCTTAAACCTCTGTACTTTCACCAAACCCTTATATTTTGTGTTCAATCCATCTTGAGACTGCCCGGCCATAGCAGCCTTCGGCAGTGTCACCCTTTCATTAAACGATAAAAGACTTTGGAATTTGTTCTCATATTCCTCGATGGCCATATCTCCTTGTTGGAGCATCATCAATTCAGACCTTTTCAAGGCCTTCTCGATTTCTGAAATAAACTAAAGATAAAAAATATACTCAAACTCTTCCCAAGAAGCGGTTAACTTCTTTTCCTCTGTCCAAATGGCATTCCACCATTTTCCAGCAACTTCTTCTAAATAGAAACTTGCTAACCTCTATCTCTATACTGACTTCACATCCATATGCATGAATTTCCTCTTGATGTCCTTCTTCCAGCTTTCGACACTAATGTCGTCGCTCTCTCCCATAAATGCTTTGGGCTTTATGTCTCCGAATTGCTTCAAGATTCTCAACCAATTGCTAGTAGAAGGCACCTCGGGAGGTACACCCCCACCAACTCCAGCAGCCAAGTTGTTTCCACCAGCTTCCACAATAGCTATCATTTCCTCTAAAGTTACTTGAGGGAGTTGGCCTTGCACTCCCATTACCAGATTTCTGACTTCCTTGATTTGAGTCTGTAGATCGATCCTTAGCCTCCCTTCCATCTCATTGAGCCAAGTGGTAAGGACTTACACCAGTTGTGCACCGATATCAACCACAGTAGGTTGAGCTTCAGGAACGGCTTGAGTAGCTTGCCTTCCTCCAGCACTTCCTCCACGTCCATGCCTACCACCATCGTAGCAGGTCGCCCTCTCCTTGCTCCAGCTCCTCTCCTTATATTCACCATCTATAGATACAAAATTGGGGATTAACAATAAGCTAAGAGCAAAGAATACTACCGTACAAAACAAATCCAAAACACAATGAACAAATGGTTAGTTAAATCAATACAAAATTTGTCTGTCCTCACTCATAACTAAGCTAAACGCAACAACCATGTGCTTCTAGTGACCCACACAACCCTACAGACCATATGACAAAGACCGTAAACTACCGCTCTGATACCAACTTTAACACCCCAAAATCCCACCCACTAGTGATCGTGTTATCTATTTTATACCAACCATTGGCCGTCAATATACCACATGGCAACAGTTGGATCTCCACCAAATAGTTCATCAAAAGCCAACACAATACATTACATTAACATGCATAACATAATAGATTTTGATGGATAGACATTTTAGAAAGAGATTTGAGTAAACCATTTAATATCCAATCCATAATGGAAGGCTAAACCATAAACAATATCCATGAACCAAATCCATTTGTAAACATGAAAAAATAACCAACAAGTTTACAACCAGAATTTAACTAATTAATTTGCCTCAGAAGGGCTATAACCATAACCAAGTACTAGAAAATGAAATACTAGCTCTAACACTCCTAAATAGCTTGGCAAGCTCTACTGCACACTCCTTGCTTCTCCATCCTACCTCACACTTGTAGAGTGTAGGAGGTTAGAGCAAGATCACCAATATGTAAACCAATTGCACTAGGTAGGGATTCAATCCTCCTTAATATATTAGTTCACGCAAGGATACCGGCAAATAAGCAATAATGTGCAATAATCAATCCAATAATAAATGGTGCCGTATATGCAAGCATATATAAGTAATTAACAGATTAAATAGTATCCATGAGCGAATTAATAAAACAATAGTGTTTTCCAATCTCAAGCCTATGCGTAGGCCTAACTAGACAAGTACAACAACGGGGTTCCCTAACAATTATCCATCCCTAACTTACCATCTATGTTGCTCGCATGTCGTGTATTCAATGGCTTAAAAGCCTCCAAAATGGCAACACTGCCTCCATCCATGATTTTCCCCATGGCGGGAATCCATAATCAGTATAAGGTTCCTCATATGAAGTGGTGTTTGGAACTCTAGAAGAAAGAAATCAATTTGAATAGTCTGTTTTGAAAACTAGTTTTATATCAATCATACATGCTAACCCGTTGTGCACGGCCTCTAAGAACAGAAGAGAGATGTCCCTAACTTCTCCATCCAACATCTTGACGGGTACTATCATCCAATGTCAGCGATCAATCCAATTGTGATATCAAATCACAGCGGAAACGAATTAGACAATGCATTTTAGTTTTGATTCTAACTATCCCTAAACCATTGGCACATTGCCTTTCGATTTCGTGAGTCGAGACAATTCCAAAGTCAGAACATCTCTAAACCTAGCCATTCTACCTATGGTAGTTTATTTCCATCAATTATTATGATTTCTCAATTTTCCAATTTAGGGATTTTTATCCCAACAAATTATACAGCTTAATTATGCTTCAATTCCATGCCAATTAGTTTGTTTAGAGTTAAACATGTTCCCATTTATCCAATTGCATCTAATTCCAATCTTTATAATGTTCAATTTTATTATTTTGATTTTCTAGGGTTTAGATTATCCAATTTCAACCAAGTAGCAAATTTATGGTGATTTATTAATCCACCTAGTGCAATATAATCCACATAGAAGTAATCTTGCCTTAGTGATCAAGTTTGATCAAAGAAACGCCGCCGAAGGAGATATAGAGATGATTCCATGGATGAAGCTTTGCGCCTCCTTCTTCCTTGCTCTTCAATGGTGAAGAAAGCTCTCCAATTGGTGTTTGATCGAGGCCTCCAAGGTTGCACACAAGATCTCTCTATGAGTTCTCTTCTTTGCTCTCAAAACTCTTCTCTAAAGTGAAGATTCACAATAGGAAAAGAGTTCCAAACCAACACACTTAACATGCTCAAATTAGGCCAAAAATATAGACCATCGGGCCCATTTACGTCCTCCCACATAGCCTTATGTCATCCCAGGATGAATCACCAGAAACCAACAGAACACACAAAAGCCCATTTACATCCTCCTTAGGCCGTTAACGTCCTCTCAGGACGTAAGCCAGGGCGTAAAGCCAAATATAATTGCGTCCTTTACTCTACGTCCTCACAAGACATAAAATAGAGCATATGGAAACCAGAACCAACCGAAGGTCTTTACGTCCTACCCTGGTCTTTTACACCCTCTCAAGACGTAAGACCAACCCAGAAAAAATAGCAAACATCCAAGGAAATAATTACAGCCTCCCTAGGTGTTTACGTCCTATGAGGACGTAAACCCACCAGAATCTAGTTTTTGAAGTCCAGATCCTAGGCAAAGAACCAAACGCCAAATCCAAGCCTCAATGGCTACGCCCTATGCCCACACAACGTTCCAATCCAATGAGCGACAATAACAAGCATGAAAGTCGCAACCTATCCAATGCATAATTGCAAACTAGTCTGAAATAATTTCCAACTTTCATTATAAACAATGAATCAATATGATTACATAATGTTTAAAATAAGTCCAGTTAATGAGGGTATTACAAGAGATCACCTCTTCTTTCTTTGTGACAAAACCAAAATCATTTGGGATATCAATGCTGATAAGTATCATATTCCACAACTACCTTGTAATCTTTCATGGTTTTGTCTCTTAATTAGACTTTTCTGATCAATATCAGATTTAATTTGGGGAGATTACCTACATATATTGCTCTGGCTTATTTCGAGTAGGAATGATGTTATTTTTTAATTACACTATATTTAATACAAATAAGATACTTAGGTTAACTACGGAAAAGTGCCATATTCAGCAAATCATGTGATGAAGTTTCAAGATTTTGTCCACTCTAGCTCAAATTGGGATGCCCCTAGCTATGGTACCCTTTGTATAAAGTGTGATGCTGTGATAAATTCTTCTTGTGCTGGGATTGGGATTGTTTTTAGAGAAGCTAATGGAAAACCTATTACAGGAACAGGTTTCAATATTGAGCTTTGCTCGGTGTTACTAGCGGATATGTTGACGATAAAAGAGAGTGTTTTCAAGGCCATACAGCAAAAGTATCAGAATGTGGAAGTTTAGTCTGACTCTCTCTTTTTGATCAACTTTTTTAATGGTGGCTACAGGATACCATGGTTTCTGGACAACTTGGTTGCTGAAATTTTGTCTTGTAAATATAATTTTGTCTCATATCTTATCTAAAACTGGGTTAGGATGTAGTGAGTTATGTCCAAAGTTTGGTGATCGTCTCCACCTCAAACCATAAAGTAGTCCTTGTTTGCTGATGCTCCTCATGTATCTTTTGATGTTTAATATAGGCCTGAAACCAAATGTTCTCTTTTTTTTACTTTACGGGTGCTTGGTGGCAAAAGGCAAAAACGGGACCCACACAAAAGATTTGCAAAATTGATAAATTTGAAGGAAAGAAAGCTTCCTATTCTAAATTGGTTGGAAAAAATTGCAAATGAGGAACTTCCTTGTTTGTGTTGTTTATTGATGGTGATAGCGACATCTCTCAAACACAATAATCCCTCTCAACAACCTTTCAAATTTGCAATTTTGTTTTCACCAAGCACATGTACAAGTTTTAGGAAATTTTTTTTTCAAAAATTTACATTACAAATAATTTAATTTCATGGAAACATTCAATTTACAAAATTCCCCCCCCCCCTACCAAGGAGGGCCATATTTGCAGTTTGGTTCAAAAAAAAATTGGGATGCAAAACCGACTTACCAAACCTAGTTTTCTTTTTTCACTTTGCAAATGAAAACTTGTTTTATATGTTAGAGGAAAATAGCTATTGATCAAGTAAAATGAGGGTGGTTTTACTTTTTGAGTTTGAAGTATAAAAGTACTTGCAAATTTTGCAACTTCCGTACTAGCAAGCACATGTAAACCTTCCAGAAAAAAAATTTCCAAAAATTTTATTTGAAAAGTTTAAATTTAACATTAGTTCAATTTGCGCCCTAAATTTATGCAAATTTTCCATTAGCTCGATTTGCGCCCAACCGAGCAGAGCCTATATATTTACCAGAGTTATATTTAATTTCTACAAAAAGAATAATATCGAAGGAGGGGGGTTAGGAGTAAACCTGTACTACAAAAGAAAACCCATTAATCTAGCACACATGCACAGACCACATGCAAGACAAACTTCAAGTTCATAAGCAACCAAGAACAACAACCGGTAGTTTACAATGAAAATAATCTAAACTAAACCCAACTTGAACTAAACATTTCTCACTAATATTATTTTCATATGTTAAAGCGTCCGTTGAACAAAAAATTGCACAACCACCATCAGTCATACATCAAACTGTAAAGCCGTTTTTGACATCTTAGAGCATCTGATTGATGAAGCACATTTACATCACAGATGAACTTGATCGAAACTGAACTTGAAATTCTCTGCATAGCAAGAAGCCAAAATCCCCACATCCAAATATCAGAACCAAGGAAGATTCTTCAAATACACATTAACAACAGCCTAAACTCTGTATGAAGCTCTGGCCTCCTGAGGATACACTTAGGGTTTTGCCCTTGTATTCATATTATAAATCTATTCAACTCGACAAACATGATTATCAGCAGAAAGAATTTGAAAAGTTAAGTGATGCCAATCGGGACTGAGGTTTTTTACAATCTTGGAGAAAGGTCTGAAGTCAAACACTGATATTTCACTAAACACCTGTGCTTAAACCAAATGACTTGACAATAGTACTGACTCTTTCGGCAAAAGTTATGGAGGTGATTTTCTTTCCTGGCACATGAAAGGGATTGGAAACGGCATCCACATATGCTGAATGGAACCTCCTGAAAAACTGCATATTTCAAACACAAGAAATAATCATGAAAATGTCAGTCATGCCTTCGACTTTTCTTTACATAAATCAATAGGTTCAGGTTATTCACACATGTTCTTAATAAAATTTTGGTTCCTTGAAAATATGGTACCTAGGTTTCCAGCTTTTTCATAGGTTTGTGTTTGTCAATTGTTAGATAGGAAAATCACCTCTCAGAGAGGTGGAGGCAAGGTCAGGTCCTCTAATGGGGACTCTTCACCAAACCTCTGCTTTTCTATGCTTCTCTCCTTCTCCACCTTACCACATGCCATTCAAACACCCCTCTCACTTCTTCTCATCTCCTCCCGCCCCACCACTCTTCTCTCAACCTTCCTCTTGTCGTTTCCCTTCTTCTATGCAGGGTCTGAGTGACCACTGCCTGCAGCTCGAAAGAGCTTGGTTTTGATATGTGATGCGTGACGCAACACAAGAGGTGGTCGGATTCTGATTAAAAGTTCAAAATTTTATTAGATCCTTGATTAGTGTTTAACAAATAGGTTTAACTCAAAATTGGTAAGGTTGTGGTTGTTGTGAAGTTCGATCTTTCAAGATGGTTGTTCTGATTGTTGGCGGCACACAAACAGAATCTTGTTGCCGTTCGAAGCTGGATTTGGGATGGTGACTCCTATTTTTAAGGTGTCTACACAGTACTCATACTCCGGCAGGAGGGAGTCGTCCCTGGAACCTCGTGTTCAAATCGGGAGGAAACAATTTGATCAGAGCTGCCAACGGGAGAAACCCCTAGACAAGCACCTGAACGGACTTCTGCATATGATGGGGAAATGAAACAGAAACTCTAGCACATTCCGGTGTAAGATTACAAAGGAAGAGATAACCGAAAGATCTGCTACAACTACCAAAGTTATGGACACTTGGGAACATCTTGCAACTCCCTACCAAAGGAGAGCAACAACAAGGCATTAAAGAAAAAGTTGCTTATGTGCCACAAAACTGCTTATCACTTGCAGAAATCAAAGCAAGGCAAGAAGCAACAAAGAGAAAGAATTGCCACAACCCCCAGACATTTCGCAAATTCAGAGGAAGAGCATACAGGAGCTTAGTGCTGAAGACCATTCCACCCCACCAGGCAAGCATTTCGAAGATCTTAGTGAACTTCTCTATTAGTGGGGGTGGATGATGTGCCATGAGGCCCAAGGCCAACACAGCAGCAACTGCCGATACCGCCTCCAAATTTTGAGGCGCATAATTTTTTTTATTCCAGAAATCGCTAAAAAAAGGGAAGGACGGCTATATGCCGACCCTAATTATGGTTTTGAGAGGAGGCCAATGGTTATAAAAGAAAGGCCTCCCTCTCAAAGTCGTCACCAATTCGGAGAGAGAAACGTGCAAAACTTATGTTGAATATCTATAAAGATGGGGTTAGCTAGTACATTGACCAAAAGTCGATTGGTATAGAAAAACATGGAGTGACCAAAAAAGAGATAATTGTTTTTAGAAATTGGTGGATGGCCTCACTAATGGGGCATGCTAGCCAAATCAGGTCGTAGAATTGCGAGTTCAACTTGGTCCACTGAACTGGTCTGGTTGAATGACACTTCGAACTTAAGTTAGTATGAGAGCCACAGGATCACCAGATCTGAACATGCATTAATGGGGTGTTTGGTTAAACCGGAAAAGAAACCAATCTCCTGTAAGTGAATTCTTTTGTGTGTTTGGTATGAAACAGAAAGTTCAAAAGTTGGAATCCGCTATCTATTTTGTTCTTAAAATACGGAAGAAACCTGTACAAAACAAGAAAACCCATTATTCTAGAACACATGCACAGACCCCCTTCAAGACAAAATTCAAGTTCATAAGCAACCAAGAACAACAACCGGTAGTTTACAATGAAAATAATCTAAACTAAACCCAACTTGAACTAAACATTTCTCACTAATATTATTTTCATATGTTAAAGCGTCCGTTGAACAAAAAATTGCACAACCACCATCAGTCATACATCAAACTGTAAAGCCGTTTTTGACATCTTAGAGCATCTGATTGATGAAGCACATTTACATCACAGATGAACTTGATCGAAACTGAACTTGAAATTCTCTGCATAGCAAGAAGCCAAAATCCCCACATCCAAATATCAGAACCAAGGAAGATTCTTCAAATACACATTAACAGCAACCTAAACTCTGTATGAAGCTCTGACCTCCTGAGGATACACTTAGGGTTTTGCCCTTGTATTCATATTATAAATCTATTCAACTCGACAAACATGATTATCAGCAGAAAGAATTTGAAAAGTTAAGTGATGCCAATCGGGACTGAGGTTTTTTACAATCTTGGAGAAAGGTCTGAAGTCAAACACTGATATTTCGTTAAACACCTGTACTTAAACCAAATGACTTGACAATAGTACTGACACTTTTGGCAAAAGTTCTGGAGGTGATTTTCTTTCCTGGCACATGAAAGGGATTGGAAACGGCATCCACATATGCTGAATGGAACCTCCTGAAAAACTGCATATTTCAAACACAAGAAATAATCATGAAAATGTCAGTCATGCCTTCGACTTTTCTTTACACAAATCAATAGGTTCAAGTTATTCACACGGGCTCTTAATAAAATTTTGGTTCCTTGAAAATATGGTACCTAGGTTTCTAGCTTTTTCATAGGTTTGAATTTGTCAATTGTTAGATAGGAAAATCACCTCTCAGAGAGGTGGAGGCAAGGTTAGGTCCTCTAATGGGGACTCTTCACCAAACCTCTGCTTTTCTATGCTTCTCTCCTTCTCCACCTTACCACATGCCATTCAAACACCCCTCTCACTTCTTCTCATCTCCTCCCGCCCCACCACTCTTCTCTCCACCTTCCTCTTATCGTTTCCCTTCTTCTATGCAGGGTCTGAGTGACCACTGCCTGCAGCTCGAAAGAGCTTGGTTTTGATATGTGATGCGTGACGCAACACAAGAGGTGGTCGTATTCTGATTAAAAGTTCAAAATTTTACTAGATCCTTGATTAGTGTTTAACAAGTAGGTTTAACTCAAAATTGGTAAGGTTGTGGTTGTTGTGAAGTCCGATCTTTCAAGATGGTTGTTCTGATTGTTGGCGGCACACAAACAGAATCTTGTTGCCGTTCGAAGCTGGATTTGGGATGGTGACTCCTATTTTTAAGGTGTCTACACGATACTCATACTCCGGCAGTAGGGAGTCGTCCCTGGGACCTCGTGTTCAAATCGGGAGGAAACAATTTGATCAAAGCTGCCAACGGGAGAAACCCCTAGACAAGCACCTGAAAGGACTTCTGCATACGATGGGGAAATGAAACAGAAATGCAAGATTACAAAGGAAGAGACAACCGAAAGATCTGCTACAACTGCCAAAGTTATGGACACTTGGGAACAACTTGCAACTCCCTACCAAAGGAGGGCAACAACAAGGCATTGAAGAAAAAGTTGCTTATGTGCCACAAAACTGCTTATCACTTGCAGAAATCAAAGCAAGGCAAGAAGCAACAAAGGAGAAGGAATTGCCACAACCCCCAAACATTTCGCAAATTCAGAGGAAGAGCATACAGGAGCTTAGTGCCAAAGACCATTCCATCCCACCAGGCAAGCATTTCGAAGATCTTAGTGAACTTCTCTATTAGTGGGGGTGGATGATGTGCCATGAGGCCCAAGGCCAACACGGCAGCAACTGCCGATACCGCCTCCAAATTCTGAGGCGCATAATTTTTTTTATTCCAGAAATCGCTAAAAAAAAGGAAGGACGGCTATATGCCAACCCTAATTAGGGTTTTGAGAGGAGGCCAATGGTTATAAAAGAAAGGCCTCCCTCAAAGTCGTCACCAATTCGGAGAGAGAAACGTGCAAAACTTATGTTGAATATCTATAAAGATGGGGATAGCTAGTACATTGACCAAAAGTCAATTGGTATTGAAAAACATGGAGTGACCAAAAAAGAGAAAATTGTTTTTAGAAATTGGTGGATGGCCTCACTAATGGGGCATGCTAGCCAAATCAGGTCGTAGAATTGCGAGTTCAACTTGGTCCACTGAACTGGTCTGGTTGAATGACACTTCGAACTTAAGTTAGTATGAGAGCCACAGGATCACCAGATCTGAACATGCATTAAGGGTGTGTTTGGTAATACCGGAAAAGAAACCAATCTCCTATAAGTGAATTCTTCTGTGTGTTTGGTATGAAACAGAAAGTTCAAAAGTTGGAATCCGCTATCTATTTTGTTCTTAAAATACGGAAAGAGGACATCTTTTTGTAAAAAAAAAAACACTTTCCTCATATGCCTCGTTTTCTCTCCCTGACCAAATCAGGCGACTCCCTCTTTCTCTCTCCCGACTAAACTTCTCTCTGTCTCTCTCTCCCAGTCTTCTTGTGTTGTGGTCGATCCAATCAAATCTCTCTTTCTGATGTGTTTTAGATTTATTATTCATCTATTTTCTGGGGTTGCACTCCAAACACTAGAAAGTGAACCCGAAGAATTCAAAGCTAAGAATATAAACTCTTTTGAAAGAACTTTCCTAATCAATCTCAATGCTGTTAACCAAACACAACCTAAATTTGTTGTACACTTCTTCGATATAGAAACTGTGAGTCGGTTGATGATGATGAGAAAGGCTTCACTTGGCAGCAAAGGTTATTTGGAACTCCGACAAACATGTATGTCCTTTAAAATCATTTTTCTTCAAAATTCATCCTCTTTTCCGTTTCCATTCTTCTCCAAGAACAAAAGAATTCAGATCAATAAAAAGAATTGTTCTATGAATCAGAAATTATTCAGAATTGCCAAAAATAAATATCAAGTTGAGTTCAAAAACTCTAGTCTAGGCTGATTATCACAATGATGCACAAGCGGAAGCGATGCAAAAAGAACGCCAAGCACTATTAAAGAGAGCCCCTTGATTTGATGAACATTAATGATGTAACCTTGTTTGCAGAAGTTGGATACAAAGAGTTAATCAAAGAAACATAGCAAAAACTATGAAAAAAAACACAACTTTATTTAATCAAATCAACAGAAAAACATGAGAACCAACCCTTTAAGCATTTTTTGCCCATATTAGGGGCTTTGTATGCAATCATGTAATTTCTTTTGAAATTATTGAAATGCTATTTAATTGATAAAAAAACAGACTATGATGGAGAAATTTTTTCTTCATCATCCACATCTCTTCTCTGCTGCAAGCTCTAATCCTCCTATACACTCTTCTCTGCTGCAAGCTCTAATCCTCCTATACACTCTTCTCAAATCTATTCTTCTCTCTATTCTGCTGCAAATTACAACACCCCTATGCCCCAAATCCACCAAAGTTCCAATTTATCTTCTACCTCTGCTGCAAATTTCAATGTTTCAAGCCTACAAAATCATCAAGTTGGAAATTTTCCTTCTCCTTCACCTTTCTTTACAACATCCAAGATGGGAGAGAAGAAGAACGACAACATGGTGATGAGGAAGAAGTCATGTCTGATGAGATGCACGCTTTCATTGATAAGTGGAACAACACCCACCGTGACCGGGAAGAAGAGGCTTAGAAAAAAAGAAAGATCAAGCAAGCATGTGGCAACAAGAAGCAGCAAATAGACACCTGCATGCCTATCATCTTCATCCACTGCAGGTGCAAAAATAACAATATCTGATGGCTACAAGACAACTCCCATCATCATTATTTGCAAGCTTTATGCCACCGTCATAGGTCAGTACAAGTATGCCATGCCAAGGATTTTCAACTTTACCTTCTTTCTATCCAACCTACCCTTCACAATTCCCCATAAATCTATATCCCATACATCCTACCATGACCTCCAACAATACACTTCCTCAAGTAAATCATGTTACCAACCCTACCTCAGCCATCCAAAATCCAGTCTTAAACGAGAACCCCAAATTCCTATAACTGATTCTAGCCCCAACATTAACTAATCTACCCTTCCAACTGCTACCCTTACACATGTTCCCCCTTGCCAAACCATAAAATCCCACAAAACTACCATTGAAAATCCTAATTCTTTTCTGACCAGCTTGGCATACTTGACCTTGAAACTTGGGGATTGGAATATGTTGCTTGGTGTATCAGAGATGTTTGATGAGTCCACGTATCCCATTACAAGGACAAAATACAAACTTCTTTCAGAGCCCCATCTTCCTGGTGATTTCTTCCCCATTTTTGGACAGATGTAAGAACAAGGAGAGGAAGGTGTGAGACCCCTAATTTTCCTAGAAAGCTAAAAGCAGTCTCCAAAATTAATAAATTAATCTCCTAAAATTCTACAGAAAATTCCCCAGAGTCCGGCTGCTTTCGGGACCCTAGTAAAAGACGCCAGGGCGCACCTCGTACAACAATTCAAATAAATCAACTATCAAGCATCCATAAATCACCAAACATCATATATTCACCTCCTTACGCACCGGCTCAGCCGGATTTACTTTCTAAGCCTATCACTTCAAATATCAGATAAAGATAAATCACATGGCAGCATAAAATCATCAGGTAAATCACCAAACATAAATAATTCAGTCCGTAGAGTCCAAAAGTCTCAAAGTCCTTCAAAGAATAGTACAAAAGTTTCCATACATAATATACAAGCCTCCGAATCAATACATCTCACTAATCTACCAATAATACATAAATCTCGCTACTATAATCAAACAAACGTCTCTGAATCCAGCACTCCAAAGCTCCAAGCACTCCAAACATCAGCACCTCAGTAAAGCTCCAAGCAGATCATCAAACCCTAAACACAGATGTCTACTCTCACCAGTAGGGCAGATAGTGAATCGTCGAGTAGGGAAATTAATCCGGAAAGAAAGGAGGAAAAGAACGTCAGCCGAGAGCTGGTATGAACATCAACCCTACGGCTAGAAAGATTATCAGGTGTATTTTCTACGCTACTACGTACCTTAGCCTTCAATCATGTTCATTATCTTCCATTATTAGGTTTCTCGGTTTACGTGCAACTCTAATCATACACGTAAGCCATAAAGGTGTCTACTTTACAGTTTTAGTGTGCTAACAAGGTTCATCGCTGGGTAATCAAAGCTAATTTACAGTGCGGGAGTAAAAATATAATTTATAATTTATCAATTTCAATTATATATTCATTAATTAAAAGGGAATGTGTTGAATCGGGTTTGTAGCATGAGTGTTCACCTGGAATCGACTCCAAGCCGCGTCGCGGGTCCAAGCTCCCGGCACGCACATCGAGGGCTCTCTGATATCCCGCTTCTTCCGACTTCTTCTTCTCTTCCTCGTCTCGACCACAACAACAATCAATCCAACCACAACTATCAACAACAAATACTACCCAACAATGATTATAACTACAACAATCAACAACAAA
>CAWVOZ010000172.1:0-24051 GCA_963931855.1 Philhelius festivus | reverse complement strand
AAAAGCGCAACAAGTCAATTGGCTATTAAGGACATTATTTCTTGTACATAATCCCCAAAATGGTCCAGCAATACCAAAATTAACTTGAAACCTCAATGTCACTCTTATCTGGGTACCGGGTCATTGTGGCATTAATGGGAATGAACGATGGGTGACGAGCTGGCCAGGCAAGGATCATCCCTTCCGCTTGGAGTTATGAAGGGCAATATTTCCTCAATTTTTCTCACCTAATCAAATACTACGAGTAGATGGAATAGTTTAACTAACTGCATTATATCTAACAAGAACTGGCCCACTTATAACAAATCCCGAACGCTTTATCTGATATGCAGAACCAGGCGAAGTACAACTAAGTATAACTAGTGCGCAGCTACCTGTTGCGGGCACTGGTCAAAAGGAGATCATGCAGTGAAGCTAGGCACTCTTCAAAACACTAAATGTCTTATGCGCGAAACAGATTAAACCAGCAACAGCACCAGCACCGTCAACAGCAAACAGCACGCTGACCAGCAAACATTTCTCAAACACATTGCCACCAGCAACGTCATTTCATCTGCTTGACATTTCATATGGAAAAAAAGCTTTTCATTGTGGTGCCACTGAATATTGCAGTGGGAAAGTTGACAACACCGCACCAGCAACAGCAAATTTAGGACTTTGGCCTAACGACGCTGTTGGCGTTGCTGTTGCTGTTCTAATGTGTGTTGAACAATTGAAATACATTGGCTCTAAATTAATGGCGGCCGCTGTTGCTGTTGACGGTGCTGTTGCTGGTTCAATCTGTTCCGCGCTTTAGCTGTGGGGGAAAGAAAAAAAAGGCCTCCATTTCCTCTGCAAACGCTTTCTTTGACGACATTGGCGAAATTTCGGAAATGAAGATGAAAGAATGGCTCTAGGACGAACTTCAGTTACTTCTGTGCCGTGCCCTCCGTTTGATTCTTTAGATCACGAGCTATCGGACCTTGAGCTTTGAAGAAAGTAAACGGTGCAGAGGCCAGATGAATACTCAATCGGATTGGCTACGGTTTCAGCACCAGTCAACAAGCTACCTAGCTTGGCATAGTGTAGGTTTTATTTGGATGAGTGTGGTGGTCCGGTTGAGTGAGTGATCCAAATTCCGGATGATTATATAAAACACAAAATAAATAAACACACTATAAGAGACATCAAAGCCTTCTAGATCCTTTATTCTTATAGAACTCATTCAAACGGGATGACTGTGAGAATGTCCATAATTTCCCATATCAATTCCATCCACCAGGTTGATACGAATTATGGTATAAAAATGGTCCAATTCAGCACTTATTGGGCAACAGAGCTAGACTGCTAGTAGTCGCCATTTCTAACTACCTATGTACCTTATTTGTAAAAAATGCATTCATGCATAAACAGCTATAAATAAATCTAAAACAAAAATTAAGTAAGCTTCACATTGAAGACTGGATCAAGGGTTTTAAAATTTGGAATAGAATAGTTTTTGGCAAGTCACTCGCTTATGATTGCTATAGTACCAACTGCTCGGACTCAGAGTTTCTGGTCTGCTGGAGCAAGAAATACTTTTTTCTGATAAATCCGCAGTAAATTTTTTTAAAACTTGACGTCGAAATAAGAACAAACATTTCTCTATGGGCTAGAAATTACTTGAAAATACTGTTCGGAAATACTTAATCATATAAGTATGATTATGATTTATTTGATGATTTTTATTTTGATTTTTTTTAACATTGGTATTTATTAGAATGTAGATTATGGTTTCGAAATATGTTCACATTAAGTTTTAGGGATAATCACCCATATCACAGAGTCCCTCGTATCAGGTTCCCGAAAATTTTGTTACGATACGAATACGAATAAATTTACATCATAACCCCCGAACGAAATAAAAATGAAATGCACGACTGGGTCGCACGAACTTGCTCCTATGAAATGGACATGGAATGTCATTAGAGAAAACTGTTCATAAGGATAAAATTAATTTTTAAATTCTCTTATTAGTAAGAGATAAAAACAGAACGCTATGTAAACATGAATTTATGCAAAAACAAAAATTATAAGTCGTTGTAGTGGTTTCTAAAAAAAATAAGCTTTTTATACAAAATTTACAAAAGATTTTTAAGAAAAAAAATTTGGTACGCCAACCTAAAGTTTTTATTATTGTTCGAATAAAAATTAACTTTCCAAGAAAAGTGCTGAGCGGTTTTTGAAATATTGAATTTTACAAAAAAAAAGATTTTTTTTTTTAAAATTCATAAAATACTTTTTTTTTAAGTTTTGAAATGCAATGTTTTTAAGAATTTTTAGAAGCATCTCTATAACAAATTTTATTAAAATCCGTTATGTCGATAATGAGTAATTCAAAATTTGAAAAAATGGTTCTATGGTAGGTACAAGCTGTTATATCTTAATTTCAAGTTTTTTTTTTATTAAATTAAAGATCGTAGTAATTAATTGGAGAAAAATACGAGTACGATTTTTGAAAACCGTTTTTTAATATTTGTATGGTGGGTACATTAATTACCTAATAATTAATTTACATTTTTTTCCTCACATCTTGTAAATTATATTGAGAAACTATTTTTTATCAAGTTTTAAAAAAAATCTAGCATGTGGTTTTAAAAATATTGAGTTTTGAAAAAATAAAATTTGAAAATTTGAATTCACAATTCTATTCAAGTTTTTAGAGAGCTTTAGCAAAAAAAAAATTATCAACATCGGTTGTACCGTTTTTTAGAAAATCAAAAACAAAAAACAGGTTCCTTGGGGGGTACCCCCAATAACCATTTTTCGAAAAATTCTTTTCAACCATTACCTAGTTTTAAATAAATAAATTTTTTTTGTATTTTAATTTTTAAATCTGTCGAAGAGTTTTTGAAAAATAAAAAAATATTTATAAAATTTCGAAAAAAAATCGTATAGTAGGTAGTAGTTTTTGGTCCTACAAAAAGGGAAAAAAGTGTGGGGGGGGGAATTAAAAATGATATGTACCAAGTTTACAGAAAATCGGCCCAGTCGTTTAGGCAGTAGTCGAACCGACAGACAGACAAAATTGCGAGACCCACTTTTTTAGTCTTCGTGATGTCAACTTTGATCAAAAACTCGAATTCGATTTTTTTTACGAATACACAACTTGCCTTATAGTACATATATAAAACATGGATTGATTTAATGAGATAATAATGTTCAAATGCATAAAAAAAGAAAAAGTAGGAATTTATGCAGACAAACTTTAAAAAATCGTTTTATTATTAAATAAATTTTTTTATGTAAGAAATTTCTTTAAAACTGTTCAAGAAAAAAAATGAGAGATGCGAATTTTAAGTATTAAATAATATTGATTTCAGGAAATAATTTCAAAAAATAATCGTTCACTGTTTTAAAGATATTGATTTTTCAAAAAAAAAAATTTTTTTTTCAAAAAACCCAACAAATATATTTTCGAATATTTTTATATACAATATTATTTTTAACTTTAGGGGACTCCTGCTGAAAATTTTTGGTTAAAATTCCTAGAGCCGTTAATGAGAAAGTCGAAAATCAAAAAAACGGTTGACAGGTACCGTTAATAACATTTTGCCCCAAAATTTTGTTTGACCAAAATGTAATCCATGTCCATAATATCACACATAATTTTTTTTTTTAACAAAATCGTTGTTGTATGGGGAGTACCGTTAGTTTTGGAGCTAGAAAAAAATATTTCAATTTCTCCTCTAGGGAATCACCAAAGACCCTTAACTACCGAGATTGAAAGAAATAGGTCTAGTGGCTTAGGCTATAGTGAGAGGTACAAACATACAGACACACTGAAACATGTTTTTTGTGTGCTTAATTTTACTTAAAATTTTTATAAAAAAAATTGATATGCAAATTGTAAGTATTTAATAAAATACATTTTAAAACGTAATTTAAAAATTTAATCGTTTATCGGTTTTCAAGATATTGAAATTTCAAAAAAAAAGTATTATTTTTTTAAAAATCCAAAAGCTATTAAAAAAAATTTAATTTATATTTTTTCAAATGCGAAGCAGCTCCTGCCTAAAATTTTTTTGTTAAAATCGTTGGAGCGGTTGGTGAGAAATTCGAAAATCTAAAAACGGTTCTATGACAGGTATCCCTAATAACATTTCCCCCTAAATTTTGTTTGACCAAAATTTTGAAGAAATTTGAAGAAAATACTTCCAGTAGTTTAGGCTGTAGTTCGAAGTACAGATATATACGGCTATCATCGTAATGTCAACTTTGATCAAAATCTTGAGTTCGATTTTTTTTCCAAAAGCAGAACCTGCCCTATAGTACCTATATGGCAAGGAAAAAAGGTGTAACTGGCGTAAGATTCTTTGCATAGACCGATTAGACATCACCAACTGCTAAAAACGTCACCTGGTGGAAGCTTAGGGTTTTTCCACAATTCTTTTGATATTTTGAGCAAATTCGTGTCGTATTGAATTTAATAAAATTATAATTATTTATTTAATATACCAAAGTAGCAAACAAAATTGAAATAGGCAAATAGTCATATTTGTTTAAATTATAAAGATATAATTATTTAAACACCAACGCACCATTGACCCCCTGTAGTAAAAAGCATTTTTTTTAATTTGTGTAAGTAGAGTTATTTTCAAAAAAAAAAGACCTTGTTTTTCATAAATCTTGTACTTAATACTAAAAAATTCTAAAATGTGTCAAGTTTCGAAAAATTCAAACATAGGGTTTCCGAAATATAGAGTTTTCAAAAGAAAATTTTGATTTTTTTCAAAGCAGAAAAATTGATCAAAATCAGATGTAAGGTTTTTGAGAAAATTACCATTGACAGTGTTTTACTTAATCGTATGAATATATCGACGATTAGCTTTGGACTGTCACGCCGAAGTTCTCTAATCGATTCCCAGTTTCAGCTTCTGCATCCTATAAAAAGAGGTACTGCCTCTTGCAAAGAAATGATAAATCTTCCAATAGTACTTATGTCATAAAAAATGGCTCTCATCTTAGCCGTTTGGACTTAGCATGAAATTGTTGGATAATCCCGACTACAAGCAAACAGGAATTGTTTCTCTGCGAGCTGTTGCGAGTTAAATTTATTTTATTTCTAATTTACAGAATTTAGTACTTGCTCCAAAATTTTTACCAAATTTTAACCATTTTTCTGTCGTTCTCTCGCGACAATTGCGAGGGGTTAGAACTCAATTTGAGAAAGGATGAAATTTCTAGATATATCCTTATTCTAACTACACATTTCGTCCCCTCAGAAGCAAAGTGGCTTATCTCAAAATTTAGCGATTTTGAGTTGAGTATATAGAAAAAATCACAAAAAAAAATCTATTTTTCTGTCAAACTGTCATAAAAATACTTCTTAAACTGAAGGCGTAAGGGCGTTTGTGTCCTTTTGCATTTTAGATATCATCCCTGAACTATTCATCTGTAAACTGACACTTTCAGTTTCGTGTCAGTCGTCATTGTGAGATGTTGTGTTCTTGTTCGCAAGAAAAGTAGAATTACTAAAATGTCGGACTGCATTGAAACCAAGAGGTAAGTTTTATTTTTTGTTTTTTTATTTATGACACTTTTCTTCAAAAAACAGTATTTAAGTATAAATATTATGTTTTAGGAAAAGTGAAACTTTTCGTTTTACGTCATTTCTCATAATTTTTTTTTTGAACTGTTTTAGTTCTTAATCGTTTTATTCCCAATAAGTCATTTTACTTAGAAAAAAAAAGCAACAGATTTGTTGGATTTTTGATAACTAAAAAGACTTTTGAAAATCTTAAACAATATTTATAATTCGAATTGCACAAATTTTTTTTACAATGTATGTATGTAGATTGAACAGATCTCAGTTGCTTGTCAAACTAGCGAGAACGTCAAACAGTGTTGGTAATATGCCCAAATGGTCTGTTTCACCTCTGCAAAATCTTTCAGAACAAAATATTTGTTACACTTACGAAAACACTGTTAGTATTTAATAGTCATCTTCGTTATCTTTTTACCAACTTGAATATTTCTTTTAGCAAAAAGATTCACCTTCGAATCGACCTGGCTTACTCGATCAACAATCAATTGCCCCTATATTGTACAATCATCCGAAAATACTCTTCTTCAATTAAACACAGATACACGAACTTGCCATCAAATCACTTCTGAACCTGGATGTAGTGGTGTTAGTGTCTCAAATTTATTATCTGGTCAACGCGGACTAGAAAATAAACCATGTTTGTCAGCTTCATCATCAGATGAAACAGACAGTGACTTTTCCTCAGATGATGATTGCAGAGACCCAAATTTTAAAGCTTCTAGCAGTTCGGAATCTTTGGTTGATACCCCAGCTTCAAGCCCAATACAAGACGTTACACAATCTAATAAAAATGAAAAGCGAAACTCAAAAAAGAGGCAAATTTCAAAAGAAAATTGGACACGAAAAAAAGCTTATGATGGAAGAAGATTTGGAAAAGCCTATATTTCAAGTTCAAAAACTAAAAGATTAATTGAAGCAAGAGAGATGGGTCCAGTTTGTTCTTGTCGACTTGGATATTCGTCGAAAATAGATGAAGAGAGGCGACTTCAAATATTTACCAATTACTTAAGTATCGACAAGCAACGATGTTTTATAGCGTCTTCGATGATTGATGTTAAACCGAAATATCGATACATTCGGGTAGAAAATGAGTTCACTGCCAATTCTATTTACAGAAAGCAGAGAAAAAACAATAATGCATTTTACTTTACGATTGAAAACTCGAGAATAAGAGTATGCAAAAAATTTTTCACATCGACTCTGGGAATAAATGATAGACCCATACGCACTGTCCAGGCTAAAAGAGATAAATCAGTCACTAATATTGTCCAAAGTGACTTGAGAGGTAAGCACTCCCCAATTAATAAAACTGACGAATTTATTTTGAAAGGAATAATGGATCACATTGAATCAATACCACGTATACCTAGTCATTACTGTAGGTCGAAATCTAATATGGAATACATTGATGGTGGCTTGACAGTTACAGCGATTCATCGAAACTATGTTGAACAATGCAAGGACAAACAAATTCCTTATGCTAAATATAATGTTTTCCAAAGAGTTTTTGTGAATAATTTCAACATAAGCTTTCATCGACCCCAAAAAGATCAATGTGAAGACTGCATCGCTTTTGACAACAGCATTGATAAAGAAAGCTTGAAAGTAAAGTATGACGAACATTTGGCAGAAAAAGAACTTTCAAGGGAAGAAAAAGAAAAAGATAAGAAATCTGCCAATGAAACAAATATAGTAGCTGTATATGACCTTCAGGCTGTTCTGCAATGTCCGAGAGGAGACTCAAGTGTCTTTTACTACGTGTCCAAGATTAATGTGTTAAATTTTACAATCTGTGAACTTAAAAATAAAAATGTGGATTGTTATGTTTGGCACGAGGGTCTAGCTGGAAGAGGGGCCAACGAAATTGGTTCCTGTGTTTTCATGTATTTGAAAAAGCTTCAAGAAAACTCAACTGGATTGTTTAATGTCATTTTTTACTCCGACAACTGCTGCGGACAACAGAAAAACAAATTTCTCATTGCTTTATATGCTTATGCGGTACAAATACTCCCTAATCTGAACAGTATAGCTCACAAATACCTTATTAAAGGTCATACGCAAAACGAGGGAGACTCTGTTCACTCAGTAATTGAACGTGGTATTAAGAGTGCTTTAAAATCAGGACCTATCTTTACTCCTGACCAATACGTAATGATTATTCGCACAGCTAAAAAAACAGGAACACCATTTCAGGGTCATGAGCTAGATGAGACAAAGTTCTATGATTTGAAAGCGTAATCAGCTGAAATGGGATCAAATTACAACAAGGATGATCAAAGAAAACAAATTAAAATTACGGATATTCGAATAATGAGATTTGAAAAAAACGATCCTGGTGTTCTTTTTGTTAAACTGTCATTCGCCGAAAACATTTTTCGTCGCATCCAAATAAGAGCGAACAACACTAGATCATTCGAAGGAATATCTTATCTGTGTCTTCATACCTTACAAACATCAGAGAGCGGTGTATCTTTAAAAAAGAAAAAAGGACTATTGAAATTGATCGATAAAAATCAGATTCCTACTTTCTATCAAAACTTTTATTCAAAACTAAAAGTTTCTAAAGAAATTTTGTGATAAAACAACGTGTTATTTAAACCTGTGTATGTACACTATGTACGAGCAAGCTACTGAAAGACTGAAGAACAGTATTTTTTTATTTAGTGTTAGTGCTGATTTACCTATTGTATTTTCGTTTACTGTTATCAACTTGTTGCGGTAAAATTTACCACAACAAGTTTCACCTACCTATTCAATTTTCCCCAATCCATTTTTCAACCTTCCTTTCTATTGCGGCTCCAAAATGCTGTAGAGCTCAGTTGAAACCTGGTTTCCACCGTCCAGAGTCCTACTCTTAAGCATTCTGGAAATGCAATCAAACTAGGTCTTCGATTCTGAAATACAAAGTGGAGTGACAGGCGGTCACCAAAATCCATATACCTATATGTGACGGATGAGTCACAACGGCAAAAATACACAGGCACACAGTGTGCGACAGATGGTCCACAAGAGATGTGGGTGTGCGACAGATGGTCCACACAGGATTGCAAAACATGAAGATTTTGACCCATGTTCAACGGCATGTGTGATTTCAAGTTCACACCAACATAAATTTAGTATGGCCTTCTGCCCAATTTTAAGTGTCTGGCTCACCAAGTAAAATCACGTTGCGATGTTATTCCCTTTACCCTTAATTGTCTGCGCGAAAGTCTACGGGTTTAAAATATGTTAAACTTCGCGTGAAACATCGGATCCTGTCTCATAATGTTTGTTGGGAAAATGGCATGGGATCCCAACTAACAGAATGCTTTCTTCAAGTTTTTGAGTTGGGCCGGTTGGGCTGGGGACTTTATTCGCGATCTTTAATAATTTTTCGTTTAACTTTTTAGACCATTTGAAATTGACGGATTAGAACTGAACTCGTCCATTAAGCCAAGGTTGGTGTTCAAATCACCAATGTGAAAGAGACCATATATGCGTGGCTGGATTCGACAGCGGCATGCACACCAGCGAAAAAGCCGGGTGTTGCAAACGCGACAGAATACCAACACGGACAAAAGGTCAGAAGAGGATGGCATATATGTTGTGGCCGAATGGAGGAGGGAAGTTCGCCTTTTGAGAGGCACTTTTTAGAAAGCTACGAAAGAGCGAAGTTGCAAAAAAAGTTGAAAAAGCGAAAAATTATTATCGTCTAAACGAAATTTTTGAGTTGCGTTTTTTTATAAAATCAAATTTTTTTGGTCAGAGGAATCCCAGTTGGGGAATATTTAAAGAAAAAAAAAAGTATTAGTGCAATTTTACTGTGGTGATAAGAAGGCATTCTTGTTGGAGGAAATAGAGCCAGGGTGAGACTAACTGTGGAAGAGACAGGATCCGCTGCAGAAAAAAAAAAAGCTAAGTATACGTTGATTGTCGTTCAATTGTGCTTAGGAGAATTTTCATTCGTTTTGCTTTGTTTGGAGGCTATTAAGTGCCTTAGATTTACCCCGTTTAGGCTTTCGTTTCGTCTTTTGTCTTCCCGAGATTGCGGGACCCGCGACCGTTCTTAAAATTCCGTTGTTGTTCGGGAATTTTCCCTAACGTGATTTTTCTTCGTGCCCCGTTGTGGCACAAAACCATTGTTCTTGTTTTAATTTTCCATCTTTCATCTTTTCAACCATATTTTTTTTGTAAATTGGCCATCTGCCAATTACCAATTACATTTGTTAAATTTCTTGCTTGTTTTAGAAAAAATTCTGGGTTTTATACCTATATTTATAAAGGTTTCCCAGATAGTTTCAAATAAAACTTATTTAAAATCCTATTCAGGTAAAATAAAATATTCTTTTATTTCTCCTGGAAAGAAACTTCTTTTTCAGCTAATTGGTTCAAGGTTTGTAATTTCCTACTTAGTCCAGAACTAAAACAAAAAAAAATTACTGGCGCCCATTTTATTTTGGTACACCCTACTGTACAATTCAATTTAATTCATTTTTTTTACATTTTTTTTATCGATTCCCCAATTAATACAGCCCACCGTTTCGCTGAACCCACCCCATCGCTGAGCTATCTGGGTGGCAGCATTTTTTTATGCTCCCTGTTGCGAATTCTCTAAACGCGCCCACCTTCGAGTGACAGTTGTTATTAATTTTTTTTCTCGTACGTCGCGCCGGCTCGTTTCGTGCATTTCGACTTTTTGTATATTTAATTAATTTGTTTAATTAAATAATTATTCTATCTGTTTTGTGTTTTGCGGATTGTTGTTCCGCCTTCATAAATCTAAACTTTAATCTTCGTATAAATTTATCCAAATTCGCGTTTAGAAATTTCGGTAACAAACTTCATTGATATTTTTTTAAATAATACATCTAAAAAGAAATCGTTTTGTTTAACTCTTGAAGAACTTAATTTTTCAACTGTGAAAGATACTTAAAGACTGAAGAACAGTATTTTTTTGTTCAATTAATGTTAATTCACCTAGTTATTTATTTATTTTTTTCGTTTGTTTCATCAATCAAGATTGATATTTTTGTTAAAAAATACTTCTGAAGAGTATTAAAGCTTTGTTTAAATCCTGAATAGGTTTGTTAACTTTTTTGTTTATTGAAAATAAGTGTTTAAATAAAAAAATATAAATAAATAAATAAATTTGTTAATAAATAAAATTATTGGTTTCATTTCATTACAAAACGACACTTTGCAAGCATTTCTGAAAAAAAAAAACATAAATAGTAATTATTTGTATGCAAAACGACATAAGTACGACCATTTTTTTTTTAAGTGATTTTCTTAAAAATGTATTTATACCACTCGATAAAGAAAAAAATAATAATTTTATTGTTTTACGACTTTTACCGCCTCGCATAACCTCTAGACGGAAATTAGTTTTTTAAGACTCAAATTATTTCAAATCACTTTTGTGAAAAACTATAGATTTTGAGATAAGCCACTTTGCTTCTGAGAGGACGATATGTATCACGAAATCGTAGCCTTTTCTGTGGTCTAATTTCGATTCACTCATATGGTCGGCATCTACCCTCACTAACACACATCCTGTGGGGAACGTTTACACACTTTCGGCCCTTGCACTCAAATCATTACATTTTTGTTTGAATATACAAATAATTTAAAGTGAAAATACCTGCACTTAAATGTAGACATTTACTCTAAATATACACAACACACATGTTATATTAAACTTATGAATTATGTGATTCACTCTAAAAATACACCCAAGCATTTCCATTTCATCATTTTGTATCTTTAATGACTGATTTATTGGCAAAGATAAAAACGGGTGGGCAGTGTCAGTAGCTGTGGGCTAAGCGCGCAAAGTATAGAAAAACAAATAAATATGTCAGCAGTCACTGGGATTAGGTCTTTGCCTCCTTTTCTTCAGCAACTGCAAAACGGGCCAGGAAGGAGGGTGAGTTCTGCTAATATAATTTTATTCAACCACAAGATTTCGATGAAGAGTACTCCTTTCATTCTTAAGCTGTGTGTCGTGATAAATTTCACACTTTCGAATGCACAGTCATTATGGCAAGTGGCCAATATTTCAACGTCTATGTTTACGTCTACTTCTATTTGGCGAGTAAATTGAGGCGGATTTCAGGCAGTAATAATTGACGATTATCATAATTGGATAAAATGAAATTCTTTGAATCGATGCAATGTGGAAATTGCAGCTAAGCTCGAATATACCTAATCCTTTGTGTGGAAGGAAGTGTGTACTAATATACAGCTGGTTATTATAAATATTTTGAATATTCAATGAATGTTTTTGATTGAGTGGGTTGCATCTTGCTTGCGGATTATTTGCATTCATTGCAATTTGGCATGCAGAAATATGAATGAGAAGATTTGTGTTTTGACGTTTTGACAGGTTTAAATTTCGTTTGATCTGATGAAAATGGAATTAAGGAAAACACCGCCAGAATTTATTGATATCTTGCTTAGCTTTTATGAAATCATCATGGGGAGCTGCGGTATTAGACAGAGAATCGATTTGATCGACAACTGATTGGTAGACTTGAAACGGTTGATTGGGACGAACACAACAGCAGAACACGTGTATAATTCTTTTTGGAACAGCTACAAATTCAAAAAGTACTTAATTTGATACGTTTTCCGATACAGCTTTACAAATTCTGAATTTGGTACTATGAGCAATATTTTTATTGCAAACATATCTATTCCAAGATGCACTGATTGGGCTTTTTGGCTTTGTAAGTTTCTTCTTTTCCATACTTTAATTCCATGTTAAGTATACTCCTAGGTATTTAAATTTCTTTACGATTATGATACTTTAGCCATTTTCGAACCATTTTTTTCTGCCACCTCCGTTCTTAACATAAATATTTTTTACTTTTTCAAGTTTACTACTAAGCTGCATATCTTGCAGTTAGCTGCAATGAATTAGGAGAGAGCGCCAAAAGAAAAATGTCATCTGCAAAAAGTAGTGTCCTTATGTGTCCTGAGTATTCGACGGCACTGGGTAAAAAGCTGACGAGATCATTGATAAACAGAGAAAGCAAGCTTGGACTCATAGAACAACTTTGCCTAACTCCTGATTTAGTCCTAAGCCAAGCATACCACTCTTCTCCGCTATTGTGTCCATTTTATATGACTCTGCTAAACATAAAATGACATACCCATACCATAGAGCTTATAGAAAAGAGTCTATATTTACCCACGACATAAAATGCGGACTTAAAGTTTACAAACTCTAATGTTGAATAACCTGGTCTAAAACCTGCCTTGAGCTTATTTTTGTCAATCATTTGCGTTGATTTTATAGCTAGAACTTATAAATTATGTACCCTATAATTGGATAGAGCACTGACAATTTAATTTAATTTTGGTGCGGGCAAAATCCATTCATTTGGCTTAATTACAAGCTAATGCTTAATCTAACTAAGAAACTACTTATAGCTACGTTTTGTGGTTAGTGAGGAGGTTGATTCAGGCGACGGAATCTTAGGCAAGGGGTACTGAGGTTAAAATCGAAGTTGCTAGTGTTTGAGTTGACACTCCAGAGCATATGATAGACTGGTTCATAAGAGCCATAACCATAAGGCGTACGGTGAGTGGGTATATAAAAGAGAGGGGGATTTCGTATGTTACGAAGGGTTGGTATTTAAGAGTTTAATAGAGTTGTAAAGAGTAATGCAGTCAACTGAACCTGTAAGTAGTCGATGAATGAAGAGGATTTCATAAATTCTTCTTCGTTCTTCTAATGAATTTAGATTGATTAGCTTAAGGCGGTTTGGATAGGAGATAGAAACAATGGATTATTCCACGACTGCCCTCGAAGAGCAAAACGAAGGAAACTGCGTTGAATAATCTCTATTCTGACGATGTGAATTTGTTGGTAAGGGGACCATACTTGACAGGCGTATTGGACCAGAGGAGGAACAAAGGTTATATAGAGGGATCGGGTCACGTATGGGTTGGAAAATTCCTTGAACCATCGTTTGACAAATGTATTGGCCTGAAGAATTATATCGTCATAATAGGAGATGAATTAAGTTCCTGATCACATTATATACCAAGGTCAGGTATCGATTCGACGATACATAGGGGCTGGTCATGAAGAACATAAGGACGGGGAGAAGATCTTCGGATTAGAGAGAAATATTAGAATATTAAATGACCATTTCAATATCGTTAATAGCAAGAACAAAAAGTTGAGGGCCTAAATGGCTGCCTTGAGGAACTCCGGACGTTGCTTAGAAAGGGCAAGAAAAAAGATCTAAAACTAACACTGTAGTAAGGGTTTTTGAGATAAGACGAAATCCATCTAAATAGAATGGGTTCAAAACCATTACTAAAATCGGTAGATATGACATCGACTTCCTTGCCATGCTCTAAGGCTGACAGGATGAAAGGCACAAAATCAACAAGATTAGTGGTTGTTGATTTACACTTGAGAAAGACATGTTGTCTATGGGAAATGAGAGACTTCACCGAAAGCTCAAAAATTCATACAGTATGCTTTCGAAAAGTTTGACAATAGACGCCTACCCATGTGATTTGGGACGCCATTTACTTGACAGAGGCTTGAGTCTGCTAAGCGATCTAGGAAAAGGAATTCCTTAGCAGAGGTGGGGTTAGAAGCAACAAAAAAAAGATTCATCTTCTGATGAAATCTATTTAAGACGAGGAAGGTTGAAATCACCGAAAAGACAGTTTTCATCATGAGGGTCACATATTTTTAAAATGTGATCAATTGTATTAATGGCAAGTTCATATGATTCAATGCTGGCAGTATGTAACAACAGATAACATAAAGCGATTTACGGGGTAATATTAACTTTAAAGAAAAATAGTCTTGATACGGGGATGAAGATATTGCAATAAGGGATGACTCAATTGAGTTTTAGACTGCTAGTTGCATGCCACGACAAGGAGTATCAGTAGAGATCGGTTGAGATTATTGTCGCTATAAACATCAAAAGAAGATGAAAACAATTCTTGGTGTTTGATGCTTCCTTTTTTGTGAGTTGGAAAAATTATCGATCCTCTAAATTCTTGCGGTATTATACCTACCAGTTTAAGGTACATTATTGTTTATTAATGTAAGGCTGTTGATCAACTCCAGAGTGCTTTACTTAAACAACTCGGTTGTAGTCTTGTTTGAACATGGTTGTTTTTCCATCCTTACGCTGAACGTACATATATTTCATAAAAATTTTAGTTAATTCGAATTGATGTATGCGTATGTTTAATCTTAGCTAAACTTATTTTGAAATTAAAGTAGGTATTTCAACGGTATTGAAAAAGATTTGTTGTTTATTCCCTAATAAAATCATTTACATTATCAGTGATGATCTTGAAGGATGTTTCAAAGAGAGTGCGCATAACCACGGGATTGTCCATTTTAAATAATTGCTGATGTAGGTGATCTGTTCATTTGTCCAAGAACGCGATACTCATAGAAGCGGGACGGTACGAGAGCCCATTTGGCTAACAACATTTCAATTTTGGGAACTTTTGGATTCATAAAAGTTCTGATGAGATGTTTTTCGTCAAACTTTCTGCGTTTTGGTTTTTTTTATTTTATTTTATTTTATTTTATTTTATTTTATTTTATTTTATTTTATTTTATTTTATTTTATTTTATTTTATTTTATTTTATTTTATTTTATTTTATTTTATTTTATTTTATTTTATTTTATTTTATTTTATTTTATTTTATTTTATTTTATTTTATTTTATTTTATTTTATTTTATTTTACTTTATTTTATTTTATTTTATTTTATTTTATTTTATTTTATTTTATTTTATTTTATTTTATTTTATTTTATTTTGTTATATTATATTTTATTTCATAAATTGAAACTTCGGATATACCTGTTACCTCGCCAGAGCCTATATTTTAAGCTGATTCCTTTGTACGACTTAAAAGAATCAAAAAATTTTTAAAGAGACCAAAAAAAGAATTGGAGAACCTTAGCCGAATTTAGGCTCCGATATAGTACGATGTAGCTACATTTGTGTCATATTTTAAACGTGCAATCCACATTTCTAACTTTGGCTGTCAATTTCATTTCATGGGTGAATCACTAAGGGTTGGTATGAGTTTCCACGAATTTAATTTCAAACAACTTCTCATAGATACCTACTCACAGAATTCACAAATGAGAACGCTCGTCAGAAGAACTCACAAATTTTCTAATTTTCTTATATCAGAATTAATCATCTCAAGGACATCATAAAAATTCCACCCCACCGCTGCTGTTCTATGGAAATTAGAAATTAAATTGATTAGAGTGCTTCCTTGGATGACAACAGTTTACAACACAAATTTGGCATCCAAGCATAACTTATATGTCAACACGAAAAAGGCCAAACCATCATCGTCAATGTGACTAATGGCAATTTAATTCTGTTTTTCGACAGCAATAGGCACTAACCCCTCCGTTTTCTAAACTTCGTAATGATTCTAAAAGCGTCCAAAAAGGTTTCTGTCCGTTTTCATTCGACAAATGCCTTCGAAATTCCATAAAAACACCACTCATACATGACACAGGCATCATAGTCTATTCAGCTGCGGTGCCTCCCAGCTAAAATAAAAGGACTATACAACGAAGTGCAGGACTTAAATGGTTTACCATCATCTATTCAGCACAATTCGCACAGACATCAAAGCATCAGAATTAATTTTCCACACAAAATGTCACCACTTCCAGGTTCTATTCAACTATTACCAAAGCGAAAGAGAGAGAATTGGTTGTTTTGGGATGTGTTAGGGACTTGCGTGTATCAAATTTGTTTTTGTTGTTTTGTGAAGATTTGCATGCTTGTAAAAGCGAAAGACTTTTTCAAGTTTATTTGCCTAAGAGCAATGGGATAGAAAAGGGAACGTATTTTTCTTTAAATAGAAAAGGTTTTTTTTTTTAAAATGAAACTACCCACAATTAAACATATTTGCACAAAATTTTAAACAGCCCATTTTTAACGTATAAGTAAGATACTAATTAACAATTTACTAACTTTAAAGTAGTTTACTAACTCTTTCTTAATTTTAAACATTGTGTAACTATAGTATGGTACTTAGACAATTTTCTTAATAAATTTATTTTGACCACATTTAAAACAATGACAGTTCGTGCAAAAAATTAAGCAAACAGACCTTTCTTGACGTTTGTAAATGTCAAAGTGTTTTATTTTTTTTTTGTGGGTAGATGAAGAATCTTCATTGACACTATGAGCCCGGTACTCATAGTAGTGTGAGATTCTTACTCACTAAAAAACACCTCCCTTTTATTCGTGCGACTACAACTAAGTTACCTTATCAAGTAGTTTTAATTTCATAATACAGTAAAACCCGCTTAAGAGAAACGGCAAATTGTCACAGTCTTTCTTTCACTTAAGCGGGTTTTTCACTTAAGCGAACCCCGCTTAAGTGAAAAATAATTTCACCTAAGCGGAGTTCGAACAAGTGAAAAAAAAAATTTCACTTAAGCGGATTTAAAAATTCCATTAAGCGGGGATTTAATGCTAGAAACAATATTGTTTTTATCTTTTGGACTTGCCTTGAACAAAATTAAATAAAATAACGATCAAATAACACAAAAATAATTTATTGGAAAACGAAAACTAGCAAATTTTTGTTCTGTTCGATTCAATTTTTTTTTCACTTAAGAGAGTTTTTTTAATGAAAATATTAAAAATTAAGTGAAAATATGTTTCAGTTATCAGGGTTTTTCACTTAAGCGAGTTTCACTTAAGCGGAGTGTTTTAAGGGAAATTGGTCGGAAAATACTTGGGGTTGAAAAAAGTGTTGCAAGTAAGCGGGTTTTTCTCTTAAGCGGGTTTCTCTTAGGCGGGTTTTACTGTATTGTTGCGAACAGAGCTTTATACTCCTACAGCGCCATTTGTTGAGAATTGCATATATACTTTATGAAGGAACAAAAAAAAGCTCTTTTCCAATGTCATATGTATTTCCCCTTATTAGAAACAACTAGAAGCAACTAGAACATTCCCAGACAAGAACCTTCGAGAACAACTAATTTGAGTATATAAGGGAGTGTTCACGGTGAGCGGAACACAGTTTATTTTCGATTATGAAAGTGTGCAAGGCTGAATTATTGGATTGTGGAAAGTGTAATTAAAGAAGTGTGATTTAAGTTTGAATAAAAGTATTGGAGTTGATTATAAATTGAGATTTATTGTTTTGATTTGAAAAGTGTAAATAAAGAAGAAATTCTAAAAGGAGTAATAAGTTTTATTTAAAGAACCTATGAAAAATATAACAATATAATCACGTTTGGCAGGTAGCTCCCCACTGAGAGGACCTGCGGATACCGCATTTGAAAGCGTATACTCTTTAAGGCGGTAGGTCGAACGGTCTCGTTATTTGAGGTCGGCCCACAAGGTTTGTCTCATTTCTATGGTCATTAAAGTGAGTTCGTAGCTTCCCAGCGAAAAATGGCATTATTTCATCTTCAACAGTTGGTAATAGTTAGTCTCTGTGTAAATCACTGTTTCTAATGTACCACGGAGCATTAACGATTTCTCTGAGAACTTTGTTCTGATAAGATTGTAATATTTGTCCATTGTCCCCAAAGTTGTATACCGTACTTCCATACTGGTTTTATCACTTGCTTATAGAATATAGATAAGCAATTTATTGTAGATGCTGAGTTTGGAGTATCTTCCAATAAGCCAAATCATTACACGTAATTTATTTTCAAGTTGATCTCGTTTCTTTTTAACGTGAGTTTTCCATTTAAGCTTAGCGTCTAGTATCATTCAAAGGTATTTTGCTTCATTAGCATATGGTATTTGCACCGAATTAATGTGGGCAGATTGGTAATTTTTTTGTAAGTAAAATTAACATTTGTTGATTTGGACTCATTAAGAACAATTCGCCATTTCTTAGTCCATATCTACCGAAATTTTTTTTAGAGCTCGTTGGAGCTTCTCGGTTGCAGATTCAACTGAATCGGATATTACAAGTATAGCCGTATCGTCTGCAAAAGTACATATTATGGTATCTTCTTCTTGAGGAATATCACTAGTGTATAGTACAAACAGAATCGGACCAAGAACACTTTCCTGGGGAACACCAGCATTGATTTCCTTAAAATCCGAATATTCCCTACCTCGCTTAACTCGAAATAGCCTATTTTCGAAATAGGCCTCAAGGATGTAATATATTTGATCAGGAAAGACCTGTCGAAGTTTAAACTTAAGGCCATCGTGCCAGACCTTGTCGAAGGCTTGAGAGACGTCTAGAAATGCGCTTGAACATACATTTTTTCCCTCTAGTGATTTCTCAATTTCATTGGTTATTCTGTACACCTGATCAATTGTTGAATGGCTTTTCCGAAAACCAAATTCGTGGTCAGGAATAAGCTGCTTTTCTTCGATAATAGGAAGTAGTCGCTTTAATAAGATTTTCTCAAATACCTTTGAGATCAGCGGCAAGAGGGAAATCGGTCTATAAGATTTCTTTTCATTCGGAGGCTTTCCCGGTTTTGGAACCATTAAAACTTCTGCGACTTTCCATTGGGGTGGAATGTATGAAAGCCTTAATGCCGCATTTATAAGGTTCTGAAGTTTAATATCTGCTTTTCTGGGTAGCTCTTTAAGCACTCGAGCATTTAGTAGGTCGTACCCAGAAGATTTATTATTTTCAAGATTTTTAATAACTTGATAAAGTTCTGATAACGTGATATTCCGAAAAAGAAAGTTTTCAGAAGGCCATTGGATATCACCATAGCTGGGCACCGTTAATCAAACAGTTAACTTCGTTAATCGTTAATCCGCTACTAAGAAAGTTAGCTTCGTTAAACGTTAAGGCGTTAAATTTCGGAAGAATTAACGCAAGTTAACGTTAATCGTTAATCCGTTAACATGTGATAAAAATTGCATTTTTTTTATTTTTTTACACTGAGCACCGGCGCTAAGTAATGCCGGTCGCCCACTGAGCGATCAACGCACAAATTCGAATTTAATTTCTCATATACCTATTTCATTGAAAAAACAATTTTCTTCGCGACTCAAGAAAAAAAGAAAAAATCATCTACGTAGAATCGTCTTGGCTGTTTTTTCTTCCTTTGTCGTTCATTTTCTAATATTATTAATGCGGCAGCCACTTTTTTTTTCTTAGAGAAAATCATACTCATACGAAACAAATTTAAGAATATTTTAAAGCGAAGGCGTGCGTCGACAATAAATGTATGTACCAAACTGAAGTCAAAATTATTTCAGGTTTGACGTTTGAGTTTTTTGTTCCCCAACGAGGCAACGAGTGATCCTTGGTTTAGTGTACGAAGGTATCAACTCGTTCATCAACTGGTTGAGCAACAATATCGAAAACGCAGTAGATCAACTCGAAAAAAAAATTTTTCTGTCAAAATCGAACAAGCTTATCAACTAGTGTACGAGGTTATTCAACATTTGAGTAAGTTGGTTAACTAGGTGTACGGAGCTATTCAACACTGGAATAAGTTTTAAGAGTTGATCAACTAGGTGTGCGGGGTTAATCAACATAATGGGAAAGTTGGACAATTATGTGTACGGGGTTCCAAACGCATTTTGTTCAACTTTAGTTGTTGCACTAGTGTAAGAGGTTGTAAATTCGTTTATCTAACGAAAGAGTTGAATAAAAAGTTGAACGAAGTTGGTTGAACTTATCGCGCACATAGTGAACGACCGGCATAATGAAATGATCAAACGAAACGAATCTCTTTGCAGTTTTCTCACTCGCACGCGCCGTCAAAATATAATACGTACCTAGCTGTTTTGTTTCACCCGCGGCACGCACCGCACGGCACTTATCTCATACTTGTCTGAACCTGTTTTTCGCGCCGCGCGGTAAATAGTAGGCATTGGATTAACGATTAACGGACTTAACGTGGATTAACGGATTTAACGTGTCCGTTAACATTTTTAAAAGTTAACTTAAAAGTTAATCCGTTAATCAAAATTTTAACTTCGTTAATTAACGATTAACGGATTAACGAGTTAATGCCCAGCTATGGATATCACCATGTTCTTTTATCAACGTCTGACCGTCAAAAGGTTTAAAACTTTCCTCTAGATGTTCAGCAAATAAATCGGCATTTTGTCTATCGGATTTAGCACATCCACTATTATTTTTCCTGATTGGTGCTAAATGTATTTGCGGCTCTTTAACATCTTTTATAACTTTCCACAATGAATAGTTCGTATTTTTATCTGCAGTCAGACCTTCAAGAAAGGTAGAAATCTTCCGATTTTTTGGTCGCGTATAGCATATTTGAGTTCAAAGTGTTTTATGAGGATAGCATAATGCTAAAAAAATTAAAATAGGTATTCGATGATTAATAAAAGGGTCGAGTAAGTATGATTCTGTATTCGATAAAAATTCGCAAAATCGTTCTTTAAGTCCAAAATTCATACTAAAACAAATTAAACATCGTACTTATTTGACTAAAATTTTGCGCCATTGGGTTGAAATTCTAAACGAGCTATTATTAAGGGCTTAGCATTTGACTAACTAGTTAGCAATTTGTTAAATTTTTATTAATTTACGAGCTTTTCGAAAATTTTAAACTTTTTTTTCGTTTTACTAACTAAGTAAAATATTAATTCCCTTTTATTAAAAACGGTGCAACTAAACACATTAAATTCATGACAGTTTGTGAAAATTAACAAAAACAACAAAACTAAATCTTTGGAATGGACCTAATAATTTAAAATGTCGGACGCTCAAAAGTCAAACGGACAACCTTCAATTTATTTTGTTATTTGTTTATTTGTGACAACATTTTTCAAAAAATTTTTTTTTTTATTTTAATATTATTTTCCCCATTGTGGACTGGACCATTCCATGTAATGCTCCTATAAGATTAATTGGTGTACATAGGAAGTGTGTTCCACTAGGAAGCAAACTTACCAGCATCCGCCTCATGGACAATTCTCCCAAAGAAGTGTATCTAATGTAAATGTAAAGCCCATGGTTTGTAATTCGGTCCCAAAAACAGAACTGCTACCTTGGCAAACCTATACCTGGATTAAAATTCTCCATCGTCCAGTTTTTCAATAGGATTTGCTCGGGACTTAACGAGCTTTCTGCTCGTTAAATATGTTTCATAATAATGTTTTTGTCAGCTGTCAGAAAGTATAAATAATTTTGATTATTTACCCTTTAAAATAGCAAAAAAAATGTTTTAATGTGTTTTTTAAAAGCTATAGATAAGCTGCATGTTTACATAAAATGCAAAACTGGGTCGCACGAACTTGCTTCTATGTAATGGACCTAGAAATTTTAAAAATGAATGTTATTAGAAAAAACTGTTCATACAATTAATCTTGGAAACTCTTTTGGTAGTAAGAGATAAAAACTGAATGCCATATGATTTTTCAAGCTAATATTAGTCTATTCCAGAACAAAAATTTAAGTCGTTGTAGCGGTTTCTTAAAAAAATAAGTAATTATATGTATATTAAATTTTTAGAATATTTTTTAGAAAAAATGTTGGCTCGCCAACTTTAAGTTTTTATTATTGTATGAATAAAAATTGAATTAAAATTAAATTTAAAAACAACAAAATTGAAAATTGAAACTTTCAAAAAAAATAAAATGATATTTTTTTAAATTCAACTTTATAGAAACTTCTCATTATGGCAATAGTGAGAAATTCAAAATTAGAAATATGGTTCTATAGTACTCGTATGTACAGTGCGTAATATAATAATTTCACTTTTTTATTGAATAGTAGATCGTAAGAGTTAATCGAAAGAAAAAAATTTTATTAAAATTCTATTAGCCGTTTTCGAGAAAAATACGATTTCGAAATCCATTTTTTAACATTTGTATAAGGGGTACCGTCATGTTTAGATAAAAAAAAATTTTTTGTTTCTCACATATTGTAGATTGTATTAAAATTGTTTTAACAGCCAAGTTAAAAAATAAATTGAGAATGGCGTTTTCGAAATATTGAGTTTTCAAGAAATAAATTTGAAATTAAAAAAAAAATGGTTCCTTTTTTTAAATATGTGTAACATTTTTTTTGAGAAAAAAAAATAATTATTAATCAAATCATATGATCGTGGCGGCCAATCAAAATCGCGACGACGCGCGACGACGTGAGATAACATGGAAATTGAATTTCTCGAGCAGAAGAGAAATTGTTTCGTTGGCTGTGTGGGAAGTGGCACCCTCCTATTGAAAGCACATATCGTCCAGGTCTATATCCTCAATTTCTGGCCACTAGAAGTCCGTTATCAACTCGCGATAGCGAACACCATTCACGGTAACAACTTGGCAGACCTTATTTTCGAAGAAGTACGACCCGATGACGCCGACAGCCCATAAACCGCACCAAACAGTCACTGTTGGCCTTTCAACAATAACTCGTGGATTCTCATTTTTTCTGCTTATTATCGAATCCACTGAGGCGAAAGTGTGCCTCGAACTGAAGATGATTTTCATTGTAAGGTCACCAATCACTTCAGTCTATTCAACTAACCATTCGGCGTATTGACGACGCTTTAAATGGTCAGTAGGCTTCAGCTCTTGAGTCAATTGAACCTGGTAAGCGTGTAAATTCAAATCCTTATTCAAAATTCGCATCAGTGATGTTCGTGAGATGTTCAATTGTTGGGCGCACGACGACGAGCCTAGGTTGACGGCTCTTCTGCCACACTATCGCAAACGAACTGGCCGAACATGCACAGGTGTTTTCACATCCTACAGAACCGATTTGCTGAAATTTTTGCACAATTCTACTAATTGTGGACACATTTTGTCGATTATGCTGACCATAAAAAATCACGAAGTGCACGAAATGCATTTTGATTTGAACTCCATTTTCGTAAACTTCAACAATCTTAACGCGTTGCTCAATTGTGTACCTCTCCATGTTTGAATTTGTCAAACACTGAAACAAAGAAATTGCAAGGCTAAAAGAGCCTAAAAGACATGTCATAATACATATTACTCGTAAGAAGCTTAAGAGTGCTTTTAACTCAATGAATTAGCTGCAAGTGAGCTTCATGTTTGCTCTAAAGGCGCTTCTAAAGCAGGGTCTTGAACAAAGGAGCTTTATAAGATTAGCTAAATAGTTGCTTGGGTAGTATCTGTGCCAAACAACAATTTGGGTTTGTTCAAATATTCTCGAAAAAAACTTTGACAATTTGAATTAGATTTCAACCTTATTTAAGTGATTGCAATAAGACTACTCGTACTTTTATGGTTTCTGTCGAAAAATACATATAACATATAGGATTAGATTTTTGGGAAACCTGTCGTATTATTGAGCTTTTCCCGTTTTTTTTTCTGTTTCTGAAGATCTACATGTATTTCCAAAAATGCATGTATGTTTTCCCAAATATAAAATAAAAATTTGAGAAACTATCGTTTTAGCACTTTTGACTTTTATAAACTTCATAACATAACAAAGGGATAGATATTAATTATAAATGTATACATATGTACTTTTTTATGCTCTTGAACTTCAATTATTTATTTGAAGTTCTTAGCTAAAGTTCTAATAGGTACCACGTAA